>JAMKCH010076360.1:0-120882 GCA_023653785.1 Ophioderma brevispina
GTTGGCAAAAAATGCCTTGGATGCTTTGTAGGATCCCTTCCAGACATGGGGAGAGGGGACTGTGGGGGCCATATCTGGCTAACACTTGCTGGATTTTACTCATGTGGCACAAGTCCCCATTTAATACAGAAAATATTTTGTTCCCTATCTGATACTTGCTTGTCCCCCATAAGGTGATAAAAAATATCACTTCTTCAAACATTTTTAAAGACAAATTATCTTGATGCCACATCACAAGTTTTTCCTTACTTACAGACAATATTCATAATTAGTCCTTTTGTGCCGATGATCTGGGGGAAAAACAGTGCAAGCGCGTCGCTGGTGCTTGGCAGAAAACTGCTTCGCTTCATGACTAAAAAATAATGACATCGAGGCAGTTTTCAGGATTCACACCAGTTTTACCCATCAATGGCGGGAACAGGGCAAGTCTGAGTAAGATTTATAACATTTAAAAAAATTGGCTTTCTCAAAAATCTTTTGGGTTGGTCCCACCCCAGATGAGTGGTACTTGTACAGGGAATTGTAATTTCTCCAAAAAATACGTCTCCATTGTTATTACGATACATTGCTGTTCTAGGTTACAGAGTTGATGTAAACAAATACTGATTGATGTCTAAAATGACTCGGACAGCTCTGTGATGTCTTACGTCACAAAGTCACTCAAGATATATTGGAATGATAGAGAAACATTCCGTAATGTCCCTGCTCATTCAGAAAATAAATGAGATGTGTTAGAGTCGCTCGTTGACAGAGTCACTTACTATTATAATACGGCATCTTAAAGTCATTCAGGCATATTTTCATGTCTTATTAATCAAACAAATCTCTGAAATGTCTTAAGACATTTTTGAAGTCATAAAATCACTCACAGAGATAATTCTAATGCCATAAAGTCACTCAAAACTTCTGATGACTCCCAAGTCCTGCCAGTGGATTGATTCTAATTTGATTTTGACGGAATGTGTTTATGTCGGGTGACTTGCCCCCTCCTGGTAAAACAGAACTGGAAACTAGAACTAGAAAAGTATGTTTTGTAAAATTCTAATCCAAATATTTCTCAATATTTACAAAGATTCTTACTATTTTCAATACAAAATTGGTCAAATGTATGATATTTCATAACATTTTTGGTCCCAGTTTTGACATACTAGGTAGTGAAACTTTTGGTAATGGTTTGAAATATTAGGCACATTTAGAAGCTGTACATGAGACGTACGTGTGCTCATGTGGGGATATGAATTTGCTTAGTCGACTCATATGAAGAATAAAACTTTCCATTCTGTGTCTCGCATACATTATTTCTAAAGGTGTCTTGTGGTTTTTTGTAAAGTTGTGATGAATAAAAAGCAGGAGAATGAAACTTATCTGATAATTTGATAGATGATTGCTGGTTCCTTTTTTTTTTGGTTTAATACAGTTGTTTGAAAAAAGTTTTCAATTAGGGCCTAGAGCAAATGGTAATTGCAGTAATATTGTTATTAAATAAATTCTGGTGCCACAGCACAAAATTAACGCCTTAGGACTACCACCTTTGTCACAGCATTCCCAGTTGGCTCATTATATGATACAACATGATATACCCCTCTGACTACCCAATCAAAATGGGACTTCTATTTATCTGTATGCAACTTAAGGTTTTTCTTACCATGTCTCTCATTGGTTATTCATAAGCTCATGTGATGTAATTAACCAATCAAATCAGTTTGTTAATCAGGGGTTGAAATCATTTTGGCTGGCTTAAAGGTAGATTGCGTGATTCCACCACCTTCTGTTTTATTCAATGTTCACTTGAAATCTTTGAGAAAAGCTTATTCACAAAATTTGAGTCGATTCTGATCTTGTGGTTTTGTGTTATGAGCAATTGCTTGTTTACCAAGGTCCCATAGGCCACTGTGCTGTAATTTCCGTCAATTTACGGACAGAAAATACAAAATTGTGATGTGATCTGGGAAAACCCGTCGCATGTCGCACAGGACAGTTTTGAAAAAATAAAGAAAATACCTTAAAATCTGTTATGTTGTACTTTATTTTTTGTCAGATTGTATAAGGCATAACTTTTGATATGTATATCATAGAAGAAGTAAAAAGTTATGGAAACTTTATATTTCAAACTTTGCAATGATAGTCAAAACTCAAAATATAAATTTTGCACCATGTGGAGGGTTTCCCAGATCGCATCACAATTGAACATTTCTTACAGATGCGACCAAATTTGCATGTAAGATTAGGTACACATGGATTACCAAGGCTAACGGTTCAGAAGATATACAAATCTCAACTTTTTTTAGGCAAGTAGGGGGGACGAGGTTGTGGATCACGAAATGCCCCTTTAAATGTACATGCTTGCTACTAAAGCAAGTAGGAACATGCAATCACAGGGGGGCAAGGCTCAATTATTAGGTCTTTTATACAAAAACCATCCCAAAATCTCATTTCCACACCACTTACATATGCTACTTAAGAAATATTATTGCATGGTGAAAGTATATCATAAATGTCAGAAGATCATATTTACATGACAAACAATTTTGTTAAAAGGATTTAAAAAAAAACTTTAACCATTTAGGCAATTTCAAGACTGGGGGCTCACTTGTGGTTACTACAAGACAATCTCTGAGGACTTGGAATTAGTATCATTGGTGCCCAACTGCTGGTGTCAAGAAGGAACTATACAAAGTTTGAATCCAAAGAGGAATGTTTTATCAAATGGCTTAAAAATCCATCTCCATAATTTTCTATTTCATACATAAGTATAGCAAAAGATTGCATTTGGTATATACATAGACTTCTATTAAAGGCTGACTCAGAGATTTCCAAATGAAGGTGCCCTCAATTTTCTAACAAATCATTTTTGCATGTACATAATGTTTGTCCACATACTAATCACTGTGTGAATTAGCTAAGCTCAAATTGATGTCCTTCATATAGAAAATAAACAACTTCATAATAAAATTTCGGATCCAGAATTTTTGTTACACACAGTATCCGATGGTACTGTTATAATGCACGCAGATGTTTACTACATCAAAACAAAAAATCTGTTTCATCTCAAACTTTGGAATTGAGCCTTTAGTTCTAGTTGACTATTTTTAATACATACAGAAAAAAATTATATTTCAAAATCTCTGAGTCAGCCTTCAAATGAGGCATACTGTTTGGACGAAAAAAAAAAGTTTGCAAGGCATAATCCATCAAACCTCTGCACATGACTTTTTTGCGATGGGGAAAAATATTTTTGAGAGGGGAAAAGTGCACTGTAGATTGGTTCTCATTGAAAAGAACACTCTTTAAAGCTAATCCTAAATTTGAATGGCATGCTATGGATAAAATTATCACCATCACAACCAACCAAATTTCTTTATGCCTCACAAACAATTTTAGACCTTATATTAATTCTCCACCATCTTAATAAAAAATCAAATGAAAAAAATAATATTTCCTTAATTCTTAGTAATTTACATTTAGTTATATACAGGTGCAACATTATCTTATCTGCCGGCAGATAAAATATATATTGACCTCTGACACATGAGTGTCAATGTATTTTGACCTTTGACATACAGGTCAAAGGTAAAAAAGAACCATATATCTGGATTATTCAAACCTTGAAGCAAGAAGCTATTAATGAAAATATAAATGGGAACAGTAATCTTTGCAAAATAATTGATTACGCAAAAAAAAACGGCGTTCTTTAAAATGCATGTGTCGTCTGCCATCGTGGTTTGCGAATAAGGACAAAAACGTTAACCTCTGGCGGACCTTTGACCCTAGATGACCTTTTTTTTTTTTTTTACATGTTCACCTGATAACCAAGATTATTTTCCCCAACTTTCAGCTGAATCGGACAAACTTGAAAATAAATATGCAAATGAGCCGATTATCATGATGATGAATATGCAAACAAGGTCAAATGCCAAGGTTCAACACGCTCTATCATTGTACTAAGAATGAAGTGAATCGGTCAATGCATACAAGAGTAGCAAGTACAGCAAGTGCAGGGTTAACATTTTTACCATGCGTGTGTGTGCGTGCACGCATGCATGTACACACACACACACACAACTGACAGAGACACTACCAAAAGGTCCATTAATATTTCACTGCAATGCAATGCAGTGCAGTGAAAATGGAATAAAACCATCTCTGACTCAACACCAGCAGCAACACAGTTCAAATTGCACTGTGCTGCTTGCTGTGTGATCAGAGATGGTTTTCATCCCGTTTCACTGCCCTCATTGCATTTGCAGTGAAGTATGACTGGACCTGAAAGTTAATTCCCATGGTCAATCTGTAAGCAGATGACACAGAAATGTAATAGGCTTGGCATACAAGGGGTAAGGGAGAAAGGTGGTTGGCAGGGTCATAATTTATTTTTTTAAATCATTTTAATTCTTTGATCCCTCTGCAATTTTAGCAAAAAAAGCATATAAGTCAATCGTCTCTTTCCACATATAAAAGGTAAAAAACAAAGAATTGGAACCAACTTTTCTTGGACAGTCTGTTGGGCAACCAGTCAACCTATTCACACTCTCCCCTACACTATAAGCACTGAAGTACCAGGTGCAAATCCTAGTCAAGCTCCTTCCACATGTTTCAAAAATCCAGATAAATCTTCAAACTTTCAATTTTAAAAATCTATCTACCTATGTTATATTACAACAGCTTTCTCAAACTTAACAAAACATTAAAGATATCATTAATATCGACCTCAACCTGCACCAAAGTTCAGAGGTCAAAAAGACACCTTAATTGTAATATGCAATGAAAAGGGACACTAGCTACATAATCATATGGTATAATCATGAAATGAAAGCCCGTCACCATGTGATTACAACAACATTATGTGAAAAATCTTATCCATTATCAGAATATAAAATAATATTATCTGCAGCTGTATCGTATCATCTCATGCTGATACCAGGTACTCCCTCACTCCTCTTCAATAATTCGACATGTGGATACTAAAGGTGCATTTCGTGATCCTAGCACCTCCTTTGTGTTTATGATTCACTAGACATCCCAAGACGTTGTTCCACAATAGCAGTTGATCTTTGTATAGGGCTTTTAGGTGTTAGAGCAAATGTTTATTACAGGGCCCCATAGGCCACCGTGTGAAAAAAAAAAATTTCTGTCCGTTTACGGACAAAAAAATACAAAAAATTAGAATTTCTTTACAGAGTTAAAACACAAAAAAAAAACGGTGAATTGGCACATAAGATTACGCACACATGCTTTACTTCGGGCAACAGTTCAGATGACCAAAAAATCTCAACTTTTTTTAGGTCAGTAGGGGATGAGGCTGTGGTCCACGAAATACTCTTAGTTTGAACAGTACTTCAAGGCGCCCCTGATGATTCTGCCCAATGCAAATAAGACAGAGGACTGTATTACACGGTTGATTCAATACAATATTGTGTGCATGTTAATTTTTGGAAAGTGCGGCAAGTTTGCAAAAACCTTAAACAAGTATATGAATCTTGACATAATATTTTTGCGTGTGCTTGTCGCCATCCATGCTGTTGATGAAATTTGTGACAAATACTGCGGATATGTACAGTAACCCTTTTTATCTTGATATTCACAAACAAACTAAACTTAACCCAGAGCACTATTTTTGCACTTGTATAGTTTATCCTGGAGTGGATTTCTACGGAATTTTGACGCATATAAAAACATTTTAAAAGCATTTTAATGTCAGGTCAGGTTTCTTTGAGACAAAACAATCTGCTACTGGTATCCGGGTAACCAGTACACCTGTCCCAGGGGCCGGTCGTCGGCGGCTAAACCGAATCCCCCATCGGATTGTAAGGAATCGGATGAGGAGGGTGAGCTGGTTACCCTGGTGGAATGAAAGAAGATCTCATACAAGGGCATCAGTACTGGAGAGCTAATGGCGGCCATCCAGCAAATGCTGCCTTGCATGGTGGGCGGGTTGCCCAAAGGGCTAGGCCACCATCGAAAACTGTGGATTGACGTCAGGACGGGCCATCCAGTCAATATCTTTTGCTCCAATATAAATCCCTAACACAGGCCGTATTGCTGAGTGTGAGGTGAATCCGGCACCCTCGTGTACAGGGACAAAACCGGATTTAACATTTGTCTAAACTAACTAACTAAAAGCATCTCAAGACGCTAATAACAGTACAATTAGCCTGGATGCGTATTCTGAAAGGGAGACTAACATTAGACCTGGGTGTAAACCAGGGTTAGTCCTACATGAGGGGCCCTTTTTCTTTTCAAAATACTGTGAAAGTTAATGTAACAGGGAGTGCAAAATTCTAATGGATGGGCCGAAATGGCCTATCCATGATGAATTTTCTCACTGTACAGCACTTTTTAGAGTATGTTGAAGGGAAATAAAAGTTATCATTAGGCCAACCTTGGTTTAAACCGGGGTCTAAAGTCAGTCTCCCTTTCTCAAAAACCACCGATGGGGTTTAAGTAAGTGGGTCTACAGTGTGGAAATGCTTGTAAAATCCACACCTGGAATAGTGGGTACGTACCTTAGTGCCTGTGTAGCACAGCTACCCTGGAAAACTAACATATCCCGTACACAGTACAATGTCAAGTTTGGTATGGGTTATTTGCAATATACTTCATAATGCCCGATGCTAGGAGCAAACTATATACAACACAGTGCTTGCATTTTGCCAACTGTTTATGTAAAGGGTGTGAAATAACACACCCTTCTAATTGAGCCACTCTGGGGGCCGGTATACCACTCTTAGCCTTGCTGTTTGAAACAGCCAAATTTCAGGATACAACTTATCAATAAATTATGGCCATCTTTGCCCTGTAACTGCATCATACACACACAAACACTGTGTTGATCTCAGGCCTCTGGCGAGGATTATCCTTATATGATTCCCATAATGCTTGTAACGTGGAATAGTGATGTTGTGTGAATCTCTATATTGCTAAATTTACAAAAAAACACAACCATCTTAACTTTTACTTTCTGTCTTGCATGGAAAACACCAATATTATGGGCAAATGTTATTACTTCTGAGATTTTTGGTAGTTTTATAGCCGCTAAGTTACATTTTATTCAAAAGTACTGCTATAAATAAAGACAAGACAACATCAGAATTGTGCAATGCAACATGGGATATGTTGAAATATCTTCTGCGGCTCTACTTGTTAGAGTCAAGTTTGAGGGGGCCGCCACTGTGTGTGTTAGCGTTTCGCCACCCTAGAAAAGTGTGCGCTGGACGTTTGAACTGCAGTATTTAACGCACCGATAAAGGCAGCAAATCGAAAAGATAGAAGTGCATGCAGAGTAGCGTATGATGTCACCCTCACACTCAAACACAAAACAATATAGCTACGGACTCGGTAAAAAACCATGACGGAGACCTGCCTAATGTTACTGGTCAAACTTTAGTGCAGTGTGAATTCATTAAAAACAAAGTTAACAGAGTTGACTACAAGCATTTGCATTCTTCAAGTTAGTACAAATAATTGATAATAATGCAGTCAAGAAATCAAGTTATACCACTTCTAAAACACATCAAAACCGTCTAGCAGGTACGCTGTGATTACTTTACGTGTTTGACGTCAAATCTGCTGAATTCCACTGGGATACTCAACTTTGAGGGAAAGCAGTAGTAACAAGATTTCACCATAGTATTGCTTAGCAAATGTCACATTTCTTTGGATTGACACATTCTGAACTCCGTTTGAGTGAGTTAGTAAAATGGAATATAAAACAGACATCTCTGCAAGTTTACAATTCATCTTCAGTGGGTTTAGTTCAAAGACCAAGAGTACCCCAGTAGGAGAAAACAGATAATGATCAATGGGTATGATTATGAAATATTATAGTCTCAAAACAAAAGCCAAAAAATATTGAAACAGGCCCAATATGCAAATACAGCCTCTTCCACAGTCCCAAAAACAAAGGATGACAGTACCAATGGTTCAACGCAAGGACTGTTGTTATTTACTGTGAAAATTCCAGTGTCACAAATATAGTGTGGGTTATATACATATCATTCCTCTCATATCTCAAGGCTCACATATCATAGTATAAAGTGTATGCGGTACTAAAAATTGTTGATGTCAAATATTATCTGTAAGCATATTCCTATGTATGCATTTCCTGGTGGTCGCTAATCAATGCAATTATTATTGATGATTATGACACCACAGAAATCGCGGTCTCTCCTGTATATACTTGCACTTATGCAATATACAATATGGTGCATATTCAGCATGATGAATATTCATTATTTTGATATAATTTGTATGTACAGTTTCTGTAGGGCAACAAAAATAACATGAATAATCTTTTGTCTGTGATATGTAATCAAGAAAGAGTAGCAAACAATAGCAAACAAATAAGATGATAATGAAGTCAAGCCTTAGATATTAAAAAGAAATATTTACATGAATAATAGCATATAAATGAAATCACTGCTATTATCATAATGTCAAGCCTTTCAATTAACTGCCCTTCATTTGCATATATAGTGTTGAGTTTTGTATCATCAAAATGTTACAGTTATAATAACATCAAACTTTTTGGGCGAGGAAAAAATGAATCGCTAATCTTTATAACAGCATCGGTAATTCCATGCAACTTAAATTAGTTACATTTATATGACTTGGAAGCAGACCTTTGGCATTATGCCCTTTGACCTAATCTCGAGCTCCCCACATTACATACTGCAAATGTCAAATTAGGCTTTCTTTCAGAACTTTCAAGAAAGCATGACGTCTGAACATTATACCTTTGACATACAACTGTGGACATTAAAATATTGACAATGTGAAACGGCAAGGTCACTGCGTCAGTTATAGTAAAATATACTAGATGGATTATGTAGTCAATATAGATTACAATGGATCGAGGAAAGAACTAAATTGTAAAGAAGGGTAGATTGATCATTACATAAATTATTTAAAATAAAATGACCACCCAGGCATGGCCAAAAATAAACGAGCGCTACTTGAAAGCGCTAAAAGCTCAAAGGCACAGTTCAGAGGAAAAGTAGAGAAAAAAGATGACCAGAATAAAACTCTATGTGTGCAAGATATGTATGAGGATTCTTGTAGCGGGACCACAGTTTGATAAGTCACTGTGAAAGAAAATGTCTTACTTCTTACTACACACCAGAATATACTTCATTGTGTGGAGTAACTAAAGTGACACAAAAGGCTGAGGAAAATCCCGTGCTTTTATGTCACTACAGGTGGAAATTGGAAGATAACCACCTTTCAAATTTCAAAATTTCTTTATTTGTTTTATTGTTTTTATGTTTTTTAGATTTTTGAAGTTGCATTGATTTCAACAATGTTTAATATCCTCTCAGAAGTACTCCTCAAAATAACCTTGCCATGGTTTTATGCAAACATTTTATGACATTTCTGGATATATGTTGATCTCAGATGACTAGTAGGTAGTCCCCTCATACGCTTCTATATTTTCACTTATTTTCTATCTAACAGATTCATTGACCAACTACTGTTGCATTCATTCTCCTTGGTAAGAATAGCATATCCTTTCCGAGTTGATGTAGTTATGTTGTGCTAAGGAGATGATCAGAGTGAAGCAATTTAGATCATAAGATGGAAGTACAACTCATGTGATTGCGCCCCAATGATTCGAATGATCCAGAGGTAGCTATTTGAGAATTTTGAAATTTGCTAAATAATTCCAAATTATTTGGAAAGAAAACCTAATTGTATTAGTAGAGTGGTTGATCATCTTTCTTGGTTTCGAATACAAAAGGTATGCTACAAGTTGTTTCATTAATCTACATAGAAATCTATGTATCATCCTATGAAGGGAGTCGCCACTTTGACAAGTAATCTGATATATGCCTACAGTGGCATTGGTGTTGGGGAAGTACATACCGTGACGAAATGACATTACAATTAAAAGTTATCCTTACAGGGCAGTTGATATACATCACTAATCATGTTAAAGTGAGTTTTAGTGTTGTGTACCCAAGAACTTTGTAGTTCAATAAATGCGACGGACACAAGAAATGGTTTGATTTCCAACCAATTTCTTAGAAAGGTTGTCCACAGTCAACCCTCCATGATTTTTGTTAAATTCTTGATTCAAACATTAAAGGCAGAAAGATGGGCCATTAATTAAACTGAAAATTTGACTTGATATTTGAGTGAACTCAGTGGAAGTAATCTTCCTTGCCCCAGTGACAATATGGCTTTCATAGGTGTGAAAAAGCTTAACCACAGACCAGAGATTGAAGGATAATCTAAACCAAGATTGATGAAACCAAAATGCAACTACTGGCTTAGAGAGATCAATAGCCTGGAGTCATCCTTTTCATATGGAATTAGTACGATTGACGCTTTCCATAGTGTGCCTATACGAATATTTTGGTTCGGATAACACACCAAATTCTATAATGTACACAAATATGGCACACCTCAATAGAAAAAAATAAGCGAATGAAAATATTATAAGATGCGATGCACTTGTTTTACAGCCAGATTATAAAGCACATTAATATTTGGAATAGACCAGGCTCGGTCCTGGAACATCTGCGATTCCAGAAAGAAAGCAATTTTCACGTTTTTCATACACACTCTGTTTGGAACCTTACACGGTTGCGAATATTGCAGAGCTTCAAATCACAAGTACTTAACAGGTTTCCCCATCATGAAGCAGCATCAGCAACCCCAGGTCACTTTTTAGGTAGGGTAAATCCTAACAATCCCGCCTATTTTGTACATTGATTAAAAGTATAAATTTGTACTTGGTAGGCCATCCTCTGCAGTGGGCCTGCTAAAGTGTATACTCTTGAAACACCTAATTCCCAAACTGTATTAAAAGTAAAGATTTCACAATGATATTGCACGCATGGATGTCATTTTGGGCCACAAATGGTTGACACTTTGTTTAGTTGTTACTTTCAAATTCACATTGACTTTCCAAATTGTTTTCCTGCTCATAACAATCTTTTTTGCCAACACTTTAAATAGTATGAAAAGTTCTCTGACACAGAATACATGCAGTTTCAGTTGTATGTTTTCAATATCATGTTTCATCAGAACTATATGACTTTACATGCCAGTTTCATATTATCATTTCTGCTTGCCGCTTGGCGCTCTGATAGTGACTTTTGCTTCACTTCACAGTTGTGCACAAATGCTAGCAGTGACCAAGCTTTAAAGGGACATAATGGCATGAAAAAAAATTGACATAATGAAAAGGACCCTTACTGAAATCACTTCCACGAGTTTGAAAACAATTTGGATGTTTACAGTTTGTGGCAATTTTGTGGCAATTTCTGGAACAAGGATGCTGACATTACTGCCAGCAATTACCAAACTTGAAAAGCATGTTGTCATCAGCTCACAGACCATTGCTATTGTATATGTACTAATCCCGGCTAATCCATCTTTCACTTGCCAGATCAATATCTTACTACAAGCCTAAAGTACAATGCCTGAATCCCGGTCTGAATGCTTTTGAATTGTGTCGCAAAACATGCTAGATACACTGTAAATTCTGTCAGGGATATGAACACCTTGTTTTTCTGTTCCAGAAATTGCCACAAACTGCTACCTCCCCCCCTGGAACTTATTTACTGTTTTTACAGAATGTAAACATCCAAATTGTTTTCAAACTCGTGGAAGTGATTTCAGTAAGGGTCCTTTTCATTATGTCAAATTGTTTTTCATGCCATTATGTCCGTTTAAGTAGCATCTTGGCGATCAATTGACCACCATGCCGCTTTGCCCAAAGCGGCAGATTGCTGGGAGTTAACTTCGAGCTTTTGACGTAGGACAAATGTCAACATTTTGGTCGTCTATAAAAAAAAACTATCAAAAAAGGTAAGTCCACTAAGTGGCAAGCCGCTTAGTGACAAGCGGCATAATACTCTGAAACAACCATAAAGTATAAGTGTTTTCAATACAGCCTTTTTTACACACAGTAATATAGGCGATGGTAGGGGTGAGGTGTTGAGATTTAATCTGGGATTCAAACATTTTACAGAATGAGTCATCACAAATTAACAAAGATGCATCCATGCGTTCACATGTTTTTCACATATTTCTATCCTGTGAGGGCGGCCGCCCGAGCGGGATAAAAATATGCGGCTGCAGAGTTGTTGATTTGTGATGAACCACTCTGTAACTTGTTTGTACCCATCTCAACAACAAAAATCTTAATGTAAACTTATTAATATTGTGTATAGGAACATAATTATTCTCACTACAATAAAATGTTCCCAGTTCGACATAAATCTTTCCTCGTAATATATTTGAGCAAAATCTAAAGCAAAACAACAGTTTTGGTGTGTCGGTTGCTTTGTAGTTTGCGCCTGGTGCCCTTGTGCGTACTCAGAGTTCCAAACGTGACGAACAGTGCATCAACTTAAGTGTACCACATTAACGCACTTCCGTGAACACTGCACTGGGCACGACGCACTAATTTGCATATCAACTGGGGGTTGATAGCGAATCATCAATGGTATGCTCCCCTGTCCAGAGATACGGTGAGTTGAACGACACATCAACACTTACGTTACGTTACGGTAGAATTTGAACTGGAATTGTGTTCATTTTACCCACCCCTTATACTGCCATCGCCCTTGGCTACATGCCTGGTAATACACATATCAGTATCTACAGAATCATGTGCAGAAAAATATTAGTTTGTTTAATACATCATATACATAATATCATAGACAAGACAGAAGCGATAGTGTTCCCTCTACATCTAGAATTAATAATCTATTGAAAGACAAATGTGAGAATTAATAATCTATGGTCAATTCATGTGGTTGAATGCCCTGGTCAAGATATGCAAGAAGGTTGTTAAAGGTGCTTGTTCCGATTTATGTGTATTGTGTTCTCTACTTGATATGAGAGGCTGGCACTTGCACATACACCCCATCAAGTACCGTAGGAAACAAACTTGCGGTTTTGACGGTAGACGCAATAATGCATGTTGCAAAGCCCCATTCAATACTGTGCTAATATTGATGGTTAACCACTAAAACGGCATTTTTTTGTTTATATCTTGGGAATTAAATGGATTTGAGGGCTCAAATTTCAGGACGACAATGAGAAAAATACGTCCTTTCATCTGATATCAAAATCAATACTACTTCCGGGTAAATCGGGGGGGGGTCCCAAAGACGATCGGAACACGCACCTTTAATCATACGGAATACCAGCCCTTTAAAAACAACTAGAAACAACAAGGCGTTTTGTATTCCACAATGTCACCCTGAAGTTGAGATTTTAAAGGTGCATTTTGTGATCCTAGCATGTTCATTGTTGCCTATAGTTCACAAGATATCCTCAAGGAAGGGTTATTTCTAAAATTTCAGTTGATTCTGATGGTGCATTTTGATGTTGAGATAATGTTCGTATCACTTTGTAATTTCGATCCATTTACGGACACAAAATACAAAAATACCGATTTCCTCTGAAGTTGATTGAATGTCCACACGTAAGATCAGGCACAAATATTATACTTAGGCCAACTGTTCAGATGTTATAAAAATCTTAATTTCTTTGAGATAAGTCGGGGGAAGAGGCTGTGGATCACATGTCATCTGAACTGTTGGCCTAAATATTGTAATATGCACCTTATCGTGTACTCATATTGATTCATTTTTGCTAAAAATGCGCAATTTTGCATTTCTGTCTATAAACTGACAGCAATTACAACACAGTGGCCTTAGGGGCACTGTGATACCAACATTTTGCTTTTAACTAAAAAATGCACCATTAGAATCAACTAAAATTTTGGATTTTTTTATAGGTTACCTTCTGAACCATAAGCAACATAAAATGCGCTAAAAACTTGATACATGTATATTGGCACTGCCGAGTGTGACAACCAAAGTCCTGCATTTGATTTCCAAAGCAAATCATACCTAGCCAACTTCCAGGACCTCATAAAGCAGATCTTTAAGTCACCTTTGACCCAATGATCCATTTTAGGAAATGCAATCATTACTACATTTTGAACCAAAAATGTGAGATTTTTTATGGTTCCTCTATTCGATATTACAAGTAATATTTCAGAATGGCATTGGATTTACAGATAATCGATTGATCATAAGCAGTAAATCGATTTTTATCAATGAGCTTTCCATCTGACATATGGATATGAGAGTAAGTTGTTCTGGTGTTTGTAATAATATTGAACTCATAATTTGTAGCTCGGTCTGTGTAATTATAATTTCATTTCAGAATATTTGATATTTGTGTCTGTCACCACTCACACTCCATTTCTATGCAATGAGTGTAAAACAAAACCTCTTCAGTTAGTATGGCAGGGGGCAGTAGCATTCCAAGATTAAAAAACCTCCTTGCATGGTTCACAACACGAACATCACAAACATATACTGTGAACCTTTTGATGGCAAAATTATACATCTGATATGTAGTTCCCAATATTATGCCTCTCTTTGCAATGGTTTTATTGTGTTGCTTTTCCCTATGGTACTCACATGGAAGAAAGGTTGTACAGTTACAGGAATAAAAAATAATATTACTTCCTTTAAAGTTAGTTTGCTGGGCCATGTAGGAGCGTTTTATCATGGATAACACGGGCCCCGGATCAGCTTACTCAGCTGAATAAATCCTGACACCACCACAAGCCATTACCGATGACTTGTGGAAGCTAAGAAGAAGAAGTAGTTTGCTTTGTAGCATTACATGAGGTTAAAGGGTGGACGGACCTGTGTACACAGGAATGGGCTCCCTGTGTCTCTAAGCAATTGGGCCAGTCTACACCATATAATGTTGCTGCAGAGGGATTGTTACACCACCTCCACAATCTATTACCTTCCTGGCCTTGAATGGTGGTACATTTGTACACCTGGGAAGAGAGGGGTAATTGAGATAAAGTGCGCCACTCAATGGCACAACACACTTTTAGCTGCAACAGGGCCCGAACTCACAACATTGGCGTGTGGTCGAGGGTTCTCTCCATATACCACACATGTGACCCACATTAGATAAAAGTTGGTCAAGTAATTATTTTTAAAAAAAATTCCTTTTAGTTAACGCACTTTCATGTGAGGGGGGGTTCATGGAAAAGAAGGACACAAATTAAAGCAATGACAAATAAAGTAGTATAAATTCAGAAACTACATCTAAGATACACCTTTTTGCCATAAAATGGACCACATTCTCATCTCCATCACAGAATTGCACATCATGGCAGTTACCGAGTGAATTCAAAATCACTTTTGGATATATCTATGTACCGACTCAAAAATTTACACACATACGTCAGTAGATTAAAACTTGTTTTATGATCCTTTCCTAACAATTCATATTATTCATTCATTAAAACCTAAGTTTGCATTGCAAAAACCCCCACACATTTGATCTATGATACAAAGGGAAAAAAAAAAACTACGATAAATTTGAAAATGTAGTATGAGGAGTTAAAACCAAATGCAGTCGTTTGTTAATTTGCAAAGTTGTTTGTGCGGTGCATGTGAGTGCAGTGTTATCTTTGGACTACCAAGTTAATTATGAATTAGTACATGTAAATGATCTTTTCAGAGGTTTTAATGATTTCCCCCCCGAGGTTGGTACGCAGAGGAGTATGTGCAAGTTAGTTTTTTCTTTTTTAGCTATCGAAACAGGATCCAGAACTGAGCACATTCAGATTCATGTGAAAAGTATTTTAAGCAATATAGGTAGGCAGCCAAACGTTCTTAATTCACAAGGAGACAAACAAGAAAATCAAAACAATAATCCTCTTCAAATTTGACTTTGAATAGATAGAATTGTTGAGTCATCACTATATACAGATTTTACCACCCTTACAAATTAACCAAAAAAACCTGCATATCTTTAGAAGAAAAAAACATCACTTTTTACACATGAGAACTCTATGACATGTTTAAACCAGGTCTAATCACACTTGCCCTACATACAAGAACCTGCATGTCTTAATAATCCTATGCATCATAACCTCGATTCCCAAGTACAATCTTGGGAACATTAACTCAACACCCAAAAAGCAATGAATTGTGTGCAAAGAAATGCGGATATGAATAGCTTAAGGTTTCACATCATTATAGAGTCCCCTTGCCATAATTTCACTTAATTGCTTTTTTTTCAACATCTACAGCAAATATTAAAAACTGGTATAAAACCTTCATACAAATTTTAACAATTAAGTAAAAAATGTTCGTAATAATCAGTCTGCCAAAGTTGTGTTATGACCTGCAGCATTGTCACTATGGGATTTTGGTCAACTGCTTTTCCCGCAGCAGTTTGAAAGTCTCATTTGTTACACCAAAACCAGAAAGATATTATCAATGGCGATACAGTTTTTGAACAACTGAAAAATGGGAATGTAATGCAATTCCTCTCGCTACATCCTGTGTAAATTTGATGAAATCTCACTGCAAGCAAACAGTTTTTCTTAAAAAACAAGTTTTACATAGCTCTCCCAGGAGATTGGCCAACAGAGGGCACTATAACATAGAAGTCATGACCTTTGCACCTTGCCTAAAATGCTGCTTATAATGCAAGATTCCCAAATACAAAATTATTCCCATAAAATATTTTGGATCATAACCCAATATTCACAATCTGCCAATAATACATATACAATTTGAGACTTCAAATATGTAAGGAATTATTATCCAGCTTTAAAAAATACCCAAAGTTTTGAAAAACTTAAGTAAAGCTATGGTAAGAAAACTCTAATACACTGAAATCTAACGAGCATGTTTGATTACACCAAATCCAACACTGGTTTGCAAAACCGGATTTAAAACTTTGACAAAACCGGATTCAAAACTTTGGTTTAACTAACTTTAACTAAAACACCCGCTGTATGCATTCCTAACAGTCTGCTCAGATCTGTAATGTTCCAGATGTATTCCATACATCCTTCCAGATGTATTCCATACCTCCTTCCAGATGTATTCCATACATCCTTCCAGATTTATTCTCTCCATCCTTCCAGATGTATTCCATACCTCCTTCCAAATATATTCCATACATCCATTCAGATGCATTCCATACATCCTCCAGACGTATTCCATACATCCTCCAGACGTATTCCATACATCCTCCAGACGTATTCCAGACATCCTTCCAGACGTATCCATACATCCTTCCAGATGTATCCATACATCCTTCCAGAGTATTCCATACATCCTCCAGACGTATTCCATACATACTTCCAGATGTATCCATACATCCTTCCAGACGTATCCATACATCCTTCCAGATGCATTCCATACATCCTTCCAGACGTATTCCATACATCCTTCCAGACTATTCCATACATCCTTCCAGATGTATCCATACATCCTTCCAGATGCATTCCATACATCCTTCCAGAAGCATTCCATGCATCCTTCCAGACGTATTCCATACATCCTTCCAGACGTATTCCATACATCCTTCCAGACGTATTCCATACTTCCTTCCAGACGTATTCCATACATCCTTCCAGACGTATTCCATACATCCTTCCAAATGTATTCCATACATACTTCCAAATGTATTCCATACATCCTTCCAGACGTATTCCATACATCCTTCCAGATGTATTCCATACATCCTTCCAAATGTATTCCATACATCCTTCCAGACGTATTCCACACATCCTTCGACGTATTCCATACATCCTTCCAGATGTATTCCATATATACTTCCAGGCGTCTTCCATACATACTTCCAGATGTATTCCATACCTTTCCTATGGAAGGCTTAATTAAAAGTGTAGCTGAGTATATGCCCCCATATTGGGAGTACACTAAGTTCATTAGGAATAGACATAGGCAGGTCACGATCGATGCATGTACTGCATAGAATAACCATTGATACACTGATCGTAACCAGACCATGTTTATTCCATGTCTATTCCAGGTGAATTCAATACTCCCCACATGGAAGGCATATACAAGTACTCATTACCAGTTGTGCCCTCCATGGGAGGAGGGGAGGTTGGAACTTATTTGGGATAACACAATTGCTAAATTGGTAACTCTACTCCCATTGCTCTAGCAAGTTTGCCGATTTCAAGATTATGCCCTATGAGAGAATGTTGTAATTTGGAAGAACTGAAATACAGAGATTACGAATACATCACATAGTTCTCAGTATGAACTAAGATAAATAAAATTTATCCTTGCCCTCGGGAGAGCAGGACAAAAGGATGTTGTACAAAGTCCTGCTGTGTACCTGAAATGTAGCAAGTTGATTGCAGCTTTTATCCTGCTTGAAAAGTGGAATATTCCAGTCCGAATAACAATCTAGGGACTTCAAATAAATCAACCTGCCCTGGGACGTTTTTGATATGACATTTAAAATCTGATGTTGGGAACAATTTTACCATGTTCTTGCAAAAACATTCTTGCTACATATTAACAAACCTAAAAATACATGTGAATTGGGTGTAATAAAACATGATTTAGGAACACAAAGCAGTGAAAGATAGGTGAGATGAGATCATGGAGAAATACACTGACGGTAGCATCGGAAATGTTTGCCGTAAAAATAGGAAAGATGCGCCCCCAAAAAATGAGCCAAAAATATTTTTTTTTTTTAATGTTTTGGTATATCCTATATGCACCAGGAGCCAAATTCTTGATTGTGTAGTATTTATAGCTGTTTTCCATTTAGTAGCCATTTCCATTATTCTGGTGGTCTTCCGAGAAGCCTACACATTTAGCAGATGTTCTTTTGACGACAATGGTCTAGATTCACTTTTTTTTTTTACATGTTACATGCTAATTAATTTGAATAATAGGTCGTAAAAATGATTTACAGGCAAAAGCATCTGTCAAGAATGTATTAAGGATTTTTTGTTTTGCATATCCAAATTAAGGAAAATTTATTTTAAAAAATATGGTTCCCCCCGACATTAATCATTGCCTAAAAATGAAGGTGCAAAGTCGGTAGTGCCTGTAAGTTAAAAAGTACTTAAGTCCACTAATGATTTATTAACAGTTACCATAAAATGAGCATAAAGTCTCTCTTTTTCAGAAGTTCAAAAATTTTAAATTTTCATTTCAAAAACTATATGATACATGTTACACTTGCTCCATAATTTGGTATTCAAAAATCAGTAATTCCAACTTGGTTTCTATTGAATTTTGGCTTGTTTAGTGGCTCTTATCTCTAAAAAGCCCTGGCAACTGTAAGTTCGTTTCATGTGAGAATGCTGCATTTGCTACTAAATGAAAATGGCTACCAATTTAAAAGACAGACATGTTGCGTTATATGTATTGAATCTGACGTGCACATTTTTACATGATGATGCAGCATCTACTGTTCTCGTTACTTGAAAACATTTCCGATCCTACTGCGGTGTATTTCTTCTTCGGTGGATCTTCTGTGGCGAATGATCTCGACGTTGTCATGCTACCTGATCGCCTACTCGTTCACTTCTCCTTCGTGCTTGCCGCCTTCGTCATTAAATAACTCCCCGAAGACGGGCGGTTGAGTAGAAGTTTTTCGTTCGATATTGGGGCTGTGTTTTCTTTCGAGTGACTGGGGCTCATGTCATTGAGCATGTCCCTGAAGTCCTTTCGGGCGTTATCAAACTTTCGGGATCATGCTCCTCTCCTTCGCTTGCATCACTACGAGTCCGATAAGATAAATGCGGACCATGCGACGAGCGTTTCGCTTCAATTCAGCTAGAGTCTCTTTCCGCCATTTTTTCTTGATAGTACTGCTCGGCAGGGTCTTCCCCGCTATTTGTTTTCAACTCATCTGATTATATCTCTTTGTATCCTTCCTTTCCTTTGTCCTTCCGTTTGGCTTCCGCCTTTTCTATCCTCTTTCGGCATTACTTCCTGCTTGCTCTTTCTTGTTTTAATCTCTGCCTTCTGCTCCTGCTGCTTTAGCTTCTCTTGCTCCTTCTCCTCTTTCATCCGTATCGTTCTTTCTCTTTCTCCCTCCTCATCCTCTGCTTTTCTCTCTCCTTCTCCTCCTGCTCCTTCTTCGTCTGCTTCAGAATCTCTAGACTCTCTCTAGACTGCTGCCCTTCTTGCCTCCGAATCGAAAGACGCATCACTGTCTTGTCTTTTCTTTCAGATGATTGTCATCTTTCTCTGGTCCGGGTCCGTGCATCATGTCATCGTCAAGGCCATTCTGTTGGACTTCGCCAACCACCGTGTAACTCTCTCGGCCTTCAGTGCGCGGCAATGGAAGGCATTGTAGGCACTACTACAAATGGCATCCCCGTTTTGGCAAGCCCGTCGACCTGGCGGCAAGCCGCTGACCCGTGGCGGTGGTCATGGCTGGAAAGGGTCAGTGTACTGACTGCTATGTCTCTATTTGGTAGATGCAGCTTCGCCATTTGCATCCTCCTGCGACAAAAATAAAAATGATTTGTAAACATGTTAGTGGTTTCTTCTGCAGGTTGCTCACATACAGAAACTTTCTTTTCTTACATAATAAATAATATTTAAAATCCAGAACACATGCTTCATCTAACCGCTGCAGGTGGTGAATGAGGTCAAGAGTGGGTCATTAGAGGTCCATGTGATGGGGTCAGAGGTCAACGGTGCACAAACCCTATAAAAGTCTGGACCATTGGTTCTGTTAAACCAAGTTTTTTCAACACTGACACAAAATTGGATGGATTGAGCATGATACCACATATTTTTAAAATATCCTACGAGATGTGCAACATGAGAACGATCTTTGGGTAGGAAAATAAATCTTTGCATAGCATGCAGAATGATTGGTTCGAATGTAAAGTTTTGGATGGTGCACAATTTGAACAACTAGAATTTCGCGTTCTCTTCTCCTTTCGCGCTCAGTATATTCAAAGATAATAAGCTGTGGCCCGCCCCATGACCTTTGACCCTGGCACGTGACGCTTTGACCTCATCAACTATGAGGGATCCCATGGTGCAACCTATGACAAAGTTTGGTTCATTGAACTTCAATTTTCATTTATGAAAAGTTTTTACATTTTTAGCCCCATTTTTTCTACTTGACCTCACATTACCCTTTGACCTTTCACATGACCTTTGAACCCCCTCATCACCATTGACGATCCCCATGGTGCACCTATACAGAAGTTTGGTTCCCAATTTAAGTAACTTTCAAATTGAGGTGGAATTTAAAAAAACTGATTTAAAAAAAAACACACACATCCCACACACCACCCATCCACACACACATACACACCACAACCGGATTGCTAAGTGGCCTGTGGGCAGCTATAGCGGCGGCCCACAAAATTCTTAAAAATGTTAATGCCCTATCTCAGTTGGTTTTTTTTTACTCAAAGACAACTAATTCATGTAATAACTTTTCTGTTTTAAAGAGCTTTAACTGTTCACAGGTTATTATTCATCGCAACATCTGCTTTTCACCATCAAATTTCATCCAATCCCGGGGGGGGGGGGGGGGTACCGGTACAAAACAACATCCCTGTAACCACTCAAGTTAAAAAGGTTCCGGCGGTGACCATATTAGACCAGAATCGAATAAAATGGTACCCTATCTGAGACCAGATCTGTTTGGGATCTGTTCAAATGGATACCCTATCAGAGACCAGATCTATTCAAATAGACACCCTATCCAAGACTCCAGGGCCAAGCAATGTTACTATTAGAATTTTAACCTGGTATTTTCCACTCCATTTGAGCTATTTTATGGACTTTTTATTCTGTTATGCAGCATGATATCATGCAAAATAGTATTATTCTAACAGATTCCTGCTGATTTTATACTCTACCTAAAACTGAAAAGTAAAATTTGATACCCTATGTAACTGAACAGAGACCGGTTGAATTTGATACCCTATATATGCAAGTCTCGAGACCTGCCCAGGTCCCGCGTTTTGTAACGCGGGTGGTTACCACCCGACAAGAATACCCAGTTACCCCCGGGATTACATCAGGCATGCAATTGGAGACCTTATCCTGTCCCTGACTATGGAGGTCATGCCTCAGTTTATTAAATAACCTCTTTTGTACAAAGAAGTGGCATAACCAGAGGGGGGCAGCTACTCCACTTGTGGGGAAACCGGCGACACCATTATTTTTTGCGTGGAAGAACTCGGCCTCCGGCCTCGTTCTTCCACTTAAAATAATGGTAAGCGCCTTGGTTTCATCAATGCGTCGTAAGAGAGTCTGGTTCCCAAAATCATACCTTTATTCTCTAATTGTAATTATGCTTTTGGCCAACGAAGATATTGTGCTCAGCTCCCCCCGAAAAAAAGCTGTCATGCCACTTGGCACAGAGCCTCTCTGCTGGGTCCTCACTCATTCTCATCGCAATCTTAACTCTGGCCTCTGGCCAGTGCAGTTGACTAACATCATCAGAGAACACATTTTCCCTGCATAAAGACCAAAGTTTCCCGTTTTATAAATTGCTGATTCCGTTTCTAATTAAAACCCTTAATTTATGCCATTCTAGGGAAACATTTTCGATTTTCTTAAATCAAAAACACAACAACATTAAATAAACTAGAAACACACCAAACAATGCACACACTTGCTCACAGGCACGACAGGAAGTATGCCGAATTTTGCATTAGATTTAACGGCGTTTGAGTGAAATCGGCGATAATGAGCTTACTAAGGTAATTTTGGGCCAGAAGTTTTCATGAGATTTTAATGCATTTTGACACTAAAATTATTGTAGGATGAATTTGAACCATTATTTTGCGTCAAATATCGGGAGATAACTGGAAAAATCCCAGGTTTTTTTCAGGACATTCAGGTTTCTTTTCTTCTCCAAAGAGTCCAAATCTGTGTTCTAAACTTGCAATTCTGTGATTTTCTCTGTTTTCCGTAAAACGGAAAACTTTGGTCTTTACCTGTCAAAAATGTCAAAATTTGGCTTTTCATCACCACATTGGAATCAGCATGAAATGAGTCCAGACAAACTCAGTCTTAGCACAGCTGTTTGACCCCATGCAAATTATTAGAACAATTTCAAGCAGCGGGGACATAATTTTGACAACTGAAGTAGAGACATGCAAGAGCTACTGCCCCTGTAAAAATCAGAAAAATCCATTGTGAGAATCTTGCCATATAGGCCTATAAAGATCATGATATATGTTAGAGCACCCTCTATATGCCCATTCTCCACACAGATCTATGTAAAACTAGATTTTTAAGAATCATCATCACATTTAAGCCCAGAATGAAATTTCTAAATTTTCTTAAAATTTGCAAAGGAAGTAACCAAATCAGTTGTCAAAACTGTGTCGCAATTGATTTTTTTTTTGTTTTATTCCAGTTTTATCATAATGAACTTTCAAACAGCGGTGTTAGGACAGTGGCTTTTTTTATATAGATGGCGTCTTTCAGGAAGCTTCCAGCCCAGATTTGGGTTCAGCAGTTCCATTGTTTTAAAAAGTGCGGCAGTGAAGTTGAAACACTGCTGAAAGCTACGATCCAGCAATTCTAACTGAGTCTGCCCTAGATTTTCTAGCCATAATAATCTGGCCCTCGAGGGGCCGTTTTTTCAATGAAACTTCTACCCGATATCGCTGGTCTGCTTACAGATGTGTTTGGGAGCATGCCTCAAGTAGCGAATGTTTACTGCTAAACTCTGCACGGGTCCTGGTTAAGGGTTTTTTAACTTGTCATTACATCCAATGTCTAAATATCCTCACAGATACAGATTTCTCTGATTGCATAACCAAAATTTGAGTGCCCCAAAGTAATTTATCATCGGCCCAATACACATTATTATAGTTTTGGACACCACCCAATAAGCCAATCAATCTTGTATTAGACAGTCCTTAATGCATATTTATGAACATGTGAGTAGAGTAATGTTGTTGGCATTTACTAGTGAAAACAACTGATGCTGCACGCTGTCACTTTGAACTCAAAATCCCTATTTTTTAAAAGCAAATTCTCATGTTACTAAGCCTTTTTTGTGGTTTAGGAATGCACAAATCTTTTTGGAAGCATGGTTTCTTTTCCTTCATCGTTGGTGTTATCGCATAATTATTGGCATAAAATCGCCGCTCAGACAATGAACATTGATGAAATACAACACTGATAACATAACATGTGTATATGCTTGTGCAGCAACAGTGCTGACTCGCGGCTGGTTGCATAACAACAAGGACGACGCACAAGGTATATGAGGGACTCGGTTTACATCGCTAGCCGATTCAATCACACAGGCATTTTTTTGCTTCGTGGTTTATATTAGATTCGTTCTGTGTTACAACCCTACAGATCTATGCAAGGTTCAAGGGTTTTAAAGCAATATTAGCACATATTTTTGAAGAGCGCCCCCAATTTTAAAAATTTGAGATTTTTACACGATTACATTGGTACGGCTATAAACTATACCTGTGATGGTTTAGCTTCGAAAATGCGTCCGTGTTTCACAACAACGAATGAATTTTGTAATTAGAATAATTATTATCAGAGATCTCCGACAAATTCAAACGGCTGCTGGAAACGGCCTTCCAATGTGAATAGCCGGGAAATAAGCACCATGTACGTGTCTACATCACACCCATCCATTAGTTTTATTGGTTCAGGCAAGTCAAGTTAGAGGTTAGTTTTTCTCTCTAAGTGGCATCATTTCGCATGGACGGACATAAACGTATCAATTTCCAGCTCTGCCCGTTAAGTCCAATCTGGGATCCCAATTCTAATTACAAATCGCTTATTTTATGATAAATCGCATTTTTAAGCATTCTCGTTCGTCGGTAAGTTTACTGACCAAGTATCCAACGAACTGTGCCCAAATATCAAATTTTTGAAAATTGGGTGCGCTCTTCAAAAAATGTGCCATTAACTGCTTTAAGTTTTCTGTTCATCGAACACTTACATCACACTGCACTGACCTTTTAAGTAGAAGGCAGCTTCTTCTCCTTGCGTCCTCTTTCTTCCCCTCATCTCTCCCTTCTCTCCTCTTGCTGCTACGTCTGATTGAAGAACTGCAGAAAATCACCAACGTAAAAAAATTATTGCAAAAATTTTAAGTTTTGCCCTATTAGAATTGACACCAGAAATCACAGTAGAAACATAGGTAAGTCCCAGCCCCTGCTGCATATGAAGTGTTTTTTTGCAGACCTGCCTAAGTGTTTCCCTAAAACTGAGTAGAAATGGGTGAGATCTGGTGGCAAATCATGGTGGATATCAATAATTAAGTATAAAACCTGTGGAATATCAAACAAATACAGCAAGTAAGAACTTGCGTGATCCGCCTGGCAGATGGCAGCCTGGAACATGACCTCAATGACCTTTGACCTTGGTCCCTGACCTTTTACAACATCCCACATAAGGAACCCCTACTGCACCTTCCACCCAAGTCCTGTATAAAATTGGATTGATTATACAAATATTTATTGGTCTAGCTATGAAGTTTCAAAAATATTGGGGCGAGACCAGTCGAGCCATATTTTAAAACTCATAGCGAGACAATAATATTGGGCGCAAATCATCCAATTTTATCATTATCTGCGTAGAATCCGATATTATCACGTATTCGGACACCTCAAACATGATAATGGTTTAAATCGGACTTAAACTTTTCGAAGGAGATGCGAAAACGAAAACCTAACCAAACTGGAACACCCACATACACTACATACATACCCCGGACAAGTCGCACCTCGCCATATCCCCCTCTTGCTTTTCAGCCAGGGAAAAATGTTGAACATTGCACATTATTTGGATCCGACAACCCAATTTAAACCATATTCTTACAGAGAACACCTGACCGAAAAAGTGCTGCTCTGACCTCCAGGGTCCACGGTGCAATGCTTGTCTTCAACGGTACCATATCCTCGAAAATTTTTTGTGGATATCTACCCTAATTTCATGATTGATCGGTAGGAGATATGGTGATTTTCAAGCAGAATGTTAGCTTTAAAGTCGGAGAATGTTTCCATTGAGGAGAAAATGACGTTTTCATCTCACCCAATTTTTGTACAGGAACGAATGGGACTTGAATTTACCGGTGTGAAACCATTAATCTAGGGGGGAACTTATATCCTTCTCTAGCGTTCCCTACGAGTAAGTTTCAATGCTCTTTGAGTGAACAGCTATAGAAACCTCAATTTGTTTCTTATTGTTTATCATCATACTGTTGAGCAGAAAAAATTTCATCAAACATTTTTATTTTGCACGTTGTTGGGGTTTAATTTCAGCACCATATAACATATTTTTGCCCCATGGTTGAAATTGTGTACTCACAACCATAATTTCTGTTACATATGAACACACACATGCATCTCTCGCTGTGTACACTGAGCTTCCATGCAATCAACAGACTCGTTTTGCAGGCGGGCGAGCGTACTTGCCAACATACACCAAAATAGGTTGTGAGTATCAGGTTTTTAAACCACACTTTATCTGCAAACTCTTAAAAATCATAAAATTAACACATCTACCTAACAACCTGCTACCCTGTTTACCTCGGATGGCCCTATGCCCTTTGACCTTAAGCTTCTCTAGTGTACCTTACACATCCAGGCATGCTACAATGATCTGAGAGTGAATAAACTATAGAAATCCTAATGTGTGGTATCCATCCTGAGCTGCCGCTATCCATCCTTGTTGAATTTCCTGAAGTAATGTTTTGGAACACCACAGCAATGTCGATGGAAAGGCAATAGTTTTGCCTTAACAAGAATACTCTCATTATTATGCCTATTCAGTCAAAAAACAACACAACCATGTCTCACAAAAAGATTTTCATGTTCTTGTGAAGTGCCTCGGGTGATTAACAGCCAAATTAGTATAATGAATTCTCTTTTTGAAACGGCATACGTTGTCACGGGTTAAGTTGAACTTGGGTGAAAAACGTGAGTTCGTCAAAACACATCTGTCCGCAGGGCTAGAAGAAGTTTCATGTTACATTTTACTATCTGAACAGCGGAGATTACCTTAAAGGGGGCGCTTTAAAGAGACTATGGCACATTTGAAAAATGTGCGTGCCATCTAGATTTTTCCAAATGATATTTCGCATGTTGTACCTCTTATATCATCCATTAGCTCACCTGAAATTATTCAGCCCAAATCTGATCTGCGCGCTTCTGGGTAAAAAGAACGATTTATAATTAATATGTCGCGGAAATGGTGTGTACACAAGACAACCATGCTAGAGTGATTATCACGGCAATGCCCATTTTTGACCGGTCTGTGACCCTTTGTGGTTTAATATCAATGAGTAGGAGTCTATGATATTCATGTAATAGACACATTTATTGATTAAAGTTTTATGCGAACTTTAAAGTTAGCCTACAACTTACCTGGATGTCTATAGCTTTTTTTTCCCGATCTGCTTTTGGGTATGTATTTTCATTTGGAAATAGATCTCGATTCTTTCATGGCCTAGACTATATGCACCATCAGTGCCGCTTTAAGATCCCTGCCCTGTGAAATTTAAGACCTCCCCACCCTGTGCAAATTTAAGATCCCCACCCTGTGAAATTAGAGAAGATCCCCACCCTGTGGAAATTTAAGATCCGCCACCGCTGTTAAAGACATAGAACTTTTTTGTATTAATGACATGCCCTTACTTGTGAAATGTCCTTATAAGTATCTTTACCCTCTTTTGCTCCTGCTTGAGCTCCGTCTGACAAGACCTAGGCCTGGTTCTCATGTGGATTTCTGCTTTGAGTTGAGTCATTACTTTCAGAAATAATCTTCATCTCACAATAGCTGAAAAAGCCCACAAAATCAATTTCTAGTGAGCTCTTAAGAGCATTAACACTGCTTTGTTAACGCCGTATGCCTCCGTTTGCTTGCCCGTCAAGATTTCATTACAGTTGGGTTTTGTTTTAATGACCTATAACTCCCTCAAAATGGTTTAGCTTAGAACAGAGGGTGTTTGGAGTCAAATCCACAATGCAAAAACCCACTTTTTGGAAATTTCACTTCATTGTACCCCTAAGTACTGACTATGTGTTTTAGTACATTAAAGCATAGGCACTTGGCAATGCATTATGGGATTGATTCAAAAACCCTCTGGCTTAGACATCTACTACTTCCAATAACAATTTTAAAATGTATCCTGGCCATACAGAAAAGTCAATTTCTCATCAAACTCTGTTGATGTTCGTTGATTTTTGATGAAATTGAAGACCCTATTAAGCATTTTTTTCATTTACGAGCAAAGTCAGGCAAAAATTTATTTTGTAATACTTTTTCTATAGGTGCACATTGTTTCTTAATACATTCTATCTCAAACCATCTGCTATTGGCATACCCTGCTATTATATTAATAAAGAAAAATATAAAAAAAATATTTTTGACATAATATGAATTAGAAACAAAACAACCACCTGAGTATTTCAATATTTTTAGAACTTTAAATAATGCAAAGTAAAGTTTGTTACAAACACTGCATAAAATTTGTATCCCATCTCATCCACTAATGAGAGCCAATTTAGGACGTAGGGCCCATACGCTTTACCTTGCTGCAGCCTGTCCAGCATCGGATCAATAAAAGGCTAGAGCGCCGATGGACACCTTGATTCGACTTGAGCTAACTGATGGATGGATACATGTTACCTCCCAATTCCTTTACTCTATTACAAACCAAAGAAAGATAGATTAATAAAAAGGCTAGAAGTCCGACAGCCAGCCTGATTCACAAGCTCACTGGTGGATTCTTACATGTTGCTGCCCAATTGTTGATTTTGCCATCAGAATTTACAAGTCATGGAAAATTCCTTTATATTGATTTTGCATCAGGCATGTGTGGTTTGTTCAGAAATTTTACCATCGCAAGATCAGCCACAATGTTTTTTGCACATCAATATGGCGTCCAAATTTAGCATGGAACTCGGGTATGTTCTAGTTGCTATGATGAATGGACGTTTTTAACTTAGTAATATTGCGCACAGTTCTAAAATTTTTTATTAATATGGAATTTTGAACTTGGTAGGCGCGAACCAGCGTCCTCCAACCTCTCTCGTTTTTTTTGATTGGTAATCAGCGAAAATAACATTTTGTGCCCATTCTAAATATGTTACCACCGGAACCGTCCAGAGTCTTAAATGTTCCCAAGGATTGTCATAGTACAACCTAGACAAGCAGATTCTCCTGAGTGGTATAATCAGATTAAGGTGCCCAGAATTATTAAGAATTGAGTTTACGCACTTTGTCACCATAGTTTTTTGCACTACCATATTTGGTTGCTAATGTCCTCGTATTTGTAAAGCATCCTTATGCATTTTGGCTGAAGGAATGTGTATCTGTGTTCACTGTGTTAGAGGAAGTGTGAAAACAACAACAGAAACTGTGATGCCACATTGCTTTTGTTGGCAAGATTGACAGGGCCCAACTCCAGGTGTTTCTGTACCTAGGATGTAGGTAATCTTATTAACAGATTTTATTCCATCCATTTCTTTTCGCATAAAATATTGCAGCTGATCGAACAATGGAACATGGGCAAATGCAAACTGGATAGCATACACGTAAACAAACACACAGATTTTGATACCTGATTTTTTATGGGCGGTGCTTTGCACAACAGCAATGTCTATTTGCACAGCTGCCGTTGCGCAACATGACAACGACTGTTATATGTCTTTGGGCTATTTAATGATCACAAACACGTTTCAATTCCCCATTTTTCTTTCTATGGAAATCCCTTGGTTCAGCCAGATTGTTCCAGCTGTAGCTTTCAGCGCCAATCACTAGGTTTATTCATGTTTAAATTTTCATCTAGGATAGCTTCCTGTGGCCTTTCACATTAAGAATTATTTTACAAAACTTTCCTCCGATAGTTAACGACTATCCACAAGACATGCCAATGAGACCTAAATATAACAAAACATACAAAATCTTTTTCAGACCATTTAATTAGATCCAGCGGCCCCATTCTTTTGAACTCATTTCCAAATCGTTGAAGGAATCAAAAACATTTAAACAATTTCGTAGTACACCTTACGGTCCCTTATCCCAGAAGTACCAGTAAAATTTTTTGTAAACTGTTTCTTAATTTATTTGCAGTACAGCTCCTTGTTTTTTTTTTCGATTTTTGAGCCCGTCCTTGTCCTGGTCTTGTTTAGTCTGTCGTCCCTTTTCTATCTTTTGGGTCCCATTCATGTGTAATCGTTTTTGTTCCAAGGGGTAACTACTTTTCTGGCCTAATTGGCCTTTCAGCCTACTCCTTCATTAATTCGTGCGTTTTGTTGTTTGCATTTTGTTGTAATTTACTTTTGTGTTTTTATGGAAATACATTCACTGATAAAAACTGATACACATTTAGAAAAATATCTTATTATGATTAATAATTTGTTGAAATGGTATCATGAATTTACCTACAATTTAATTTTAAGCGCAAACACATGGCTGTCATATTAGCCTCACCAAAATTGAGGAAGCTGCCAAATTCAGGGTGTTTTGCTAGCCCAGCCCTTCCCCACACCATCCAGATGCAGGATGTTCCTTAATGAATGATTTAATCACCTTGGTATTTGGATCACTTTTGCAATTGATTTAGCCAGAATTCTCTTTAGACATATCTTCATTATCGTATGATTTTCATTGTTAATATATATATAATTATAATGTAGTATGTTTAAAGTTTCTCATTGTTAACATTATGTGCATTCATCTTTCAGTTGTATTTATCTTGTATGTGTAACTGCACTGCAGGGCTCCTCCTTGGAAACCATGCACTAGCTTGAGGGGCTACCCTTCTAGAAAGATTAAATAACTAATCGTGATCCACCATTGAGATATGCCAGAATCTCTTAGACAATATCAGTTCAAGTAGGATTTTTCATTTTTAATCTCTCCTCTCTCTCTCTCTCCTCTTCCTCTCCTCTTTCTCGTCTGTTTCTCTTTCTCCTTGTTACCTCTTTCTGTGCCTTCCCTCTTCAGTGTATTTTATCTGTATATTTAACTGCAGGGCCTCCTTGGAAACCAGTGCACTAGCATTGAAGGGGCTCCCCTGCCTAAAGAAAGATTCTATAAAAAATAAGGTTATCCACCAGAGTCTCAAAATATTTTAAATTGGCTGGAATAGCTTAAAGGTAAGAATAAGTCTGTAGACTTCTCATACGTTATTTGTTTCAAATCAAAAAATTCACAGAAAAGAAGAAAACAGCATTTCCCAAGATATCATCTCCATGAATTCGTTTGTATAAGTCATAGACAGTTAGACAGTACTTACGAAAATATCCAATTTTGCCTTATTAGGTTGCTTTTGGTCCTATAACATGTGTGTGTGGTTAGGATACCTACACTTGTTAGCAAACATGCAAAAATCCTGATTTTTGTGTTTTTTTGATTTTTCTGGTTTAGCAAAGGGAGGAGTGGAAAGAAAACAGGGAAAGAAAACGCAGGAAACTAATCACGTGACAGTGGCCTTTAATAATGAAGTGATGACATGGTTCAAAATCCTACTGAATGGCCTACAACGTGGTTTTTCATAATAATTATTGATGCAATCTATGTGGATATTAAAATACCAATTTATAGCTGTTCAAAATTGCTAAACAGACCACTTAAATTTCTGGCAACAATTATTAAAGCCCACAACTGCCACAGAGTAAAAAAAGATGCAGGGAAAACATTAAAATCCTCTACCAACTATTTAACTTTGTCCTGAAACATTTAGCAGGTTCAAGGCTATAAGTAGTAATGTTCTCATGTCTATTTTGGGCTCTACTGCATCTATGAGAACATCCCTACCCCATAGGGATTTCACATAATACCTTCATTTAGTTTAGGTTTTCCGATATGATTGCCACAACATTACCAGTCTCACACATGTGCAAATTAACACGCAATAAATCTTACATGTTGCGCATCACATTATGAACATGTGAACATGCATGGATGAAATGCATTGGTGTTGCAATGCAAGCTTTGAGAATTAAGGGTTTGGGTCATATATACTTCCTCAGCCATAAGTTTCCTTTCAAACTTCGCATAATACGGTTTCATTCATCACCATCTCGAATGATCGAAAAATTTCAAGAAAAAAATCGGGGTCACCGATTTCACTTTTGAGTTAAAACCATTACAAACTACCATTTTTCTCCAAAATTAACTACATAGTCTATGTAAAATCATTTTTTCGAGGCATCTTTGGTTATAGCTAAAAATTTAAGCCATATTTTTTCTTGTGATATTCTTATATAAGTTGCGGCACTCACGAGAGCTTTCTAATAAAATAAAACAATCATGGGGTCACCGAATCCCCTTTTGAGATATTCATGCGAAAAATCCTTATTTTTCTTGAAAAAATGAACCATTGCGACATCTTAGTGCGATACATCTCCGACAAAAAACGCAGAATGATACGCAAAGTGTTGAGCGCGTGTCTCTGAATGTTGCGTGACCAGCGAGATCAATTACTTCGACTTATGCTTAAACATTCGCTTTCACTTTTTATCTTTTATGTTCTGAATCCAAAGTGTTCGTGGGTATCATACTTTTTGTTAACCTATTATTCTTGCAGTTTGGGACGGTCTAGGTGGCATCACTCCCTTTATGACATTTATATTAGGGTTTTGATAGATTTGTCTAAGAAAGACATGTCAATGCGTATTCTTCACAGGACCCCTCGACATTTAAACAGGAAATATTTCACTAACAATAACTATATGGAAAAGAAACACTATTCGTAAAGGACCCCCCCCACCGTCCCAACAATATGCAGCAAACTTTTTCCAGCACCAAATGAATACCGAACCCAAATTCGGAAAATTGGTACGCTAAAAGCGTTTTTTCTATCTGATGATTATAAAGTGCGAATTACCAAAATTAATAAAAAAATTAATGCATAAGCACCAGTTTTGCGCATAGTGAGGTCCCGTATCGGGCTTGACTCGCATATTTAATATTACCCATGATAATATATATTATTTTTAAAACAGTGAAAGCACAAGAAATTATATGTTTTGGTTTTGAGGAAATGGGGGACTAACAATAATCACGAAACTTAATGTAAATTTGGGTAAATTTACTGCTGAGATAAGGGGACAGGCCACAAGTCTCTGTTCGAGACCAAATGATGCGGGACGCTCTAATGCGGAGGCCAATTTTCCCCTCCCCCATTTCCTCACTGCCTCCAAGATGAGATGCCAGGGAGAAACCACAATGAGGGAAAGAAACCGTGTGAACAAGAAACAATAAAGAAAAGGATGGTTATGTTCAAAAGTCACATGCATTACCTATACTCGCGCGCTCGTGCGTGAAGAATGTTTTGATTTGCGTAAAAAACTCTTGCTACGCGGAATGTGCGCTCTTGTTTGTTAAGCGGGGGCAATCGACGCGTCAGGCTGGGGAAGACATTTCGGAAGATATTTGAGGCTGAACGATGCCAAAAGTGATATTATGACCCAAACTTCCTTAAAGGGACATGGTCCGATTGCTAATATAGCCTCGTTCCCCAGAAACCCCAAGATTTCCAATTAGCGGCCCAAATTTGGTATCAGAAAGAAAGAGAAAGCTACTTTTTCTCCATTTACCCTATGAAAATCTTAGCGATAACGGAGGTTTGATTTGTAAGTATGGGCAAAATTGTTGCCCCATTTGTGACCAAATAAATTTTACCACGGTACTAGGATGGGGCTTACAAAAATATTATTTTAGCTCTAACATTGCAAAACGGATTGAAATATAGCGCAAACTTTACAGATGGGGTTTTGGGGTTGAAGGCCTCTATTCAAGATGAAAACTTTACATACTTAAGTGGACATCCCCCTTTAAAATGAAACAACTTTGTTGTAAATTTGGGGCACAATGGGATTTTATACAAGGAAAACATCTTTATTTAGTTAGGTTCAGAGATGTAACAGAGATATCCCGTTACTGAACATCCAAAATTCAAACCGACGGGAAAGGCCAATTTATCGTAGCATCCGGTGAAGCTTTGGGGAACATATTTTACGTATTTTCGGGGTATAAAGGGACCCCTTCTTTACCTCTATCAATGACCCTTTGATCTCAGAAATTGACAACAAAAATAATAAAAATTAAAATATATATATTTTTTTAAATTCGGATTTTTTTTTATTTATGGCCAAAATTAGGTATATTTCCGGAAACAAAGTACATTCTGTAAGTTTAGTGTGTTTACTCTCTTCATTGTACTTACAATGTAAATGGGTAACCCAGAACAGGCAAGAAAAAACCCAGAAGATGGGACCCCATAATGACCAGGACAGCGTAATTGGTATTATTTTTTTTACCCTCATACTCAATTTAGTATCTACAGTGGGTGAATCAATCAGCTAATGTGACATCATAACATGCAGATTAACGAATGGACTGAAGGGGGGGGGGGGGCCCGCTGGATAAATATCCCTACTAATTGTCTTATATTTAGCAACAATTAAATTGTATAATCTTTTAATACATATAGACATGTCCCCTTGCTCTGATAATTTCTATTTATATAATTAAGATATTCTGAGTCACAAAGTTTTTGGGGTGGGGCAGACCTTGATGTTAAAAAAAAACGAATAGTTTCACTGTGTTAACGGAAGCTTCCTGTAATGGGATGCAGTCGGAGGGGTATTGAGTCAATCCCACAATCACCAGTTTGGGAAATTGCTACCTCACTAAGGTATGTGATCCGAAAAAATCCTATTCTTAACACATAAAAACTCTTACTTTACGCTCATTTAGCTCACAAAGCACTGTACTTAGGAATTTTTAGCATGATAATGAGCTCATTGTGTTATGTGAACACTTTTTATCCCCAAGTACTGACGTGTTTAATACAGTACAGTAGAGGAACATTGATTGGCTTTGGGATTGGTTCAAAACACCTCTGCGGATGCTAGTTAAATAGGCTAGTAGTAAAATGAATGGTGCTTTTATAGCTAGTTGTAAATGTTTCAGCAAATAACTTGTTTAAAACCAAGGAGAAAGAGGGTAACCTAAGTACCGGTAAAATCACGGCCAAGTGCTAAATTAAAAAGAAATGATTGGAAATCTAGCAGCTTGCTGAGATTTATTACGTTACTCTGCTTTGTTTCACCTCACGTTTGATAATGACATTGCAAACCACCTCTACAAAGTGTCTCAATTGTCTTGCAGTGCATGATATGCTATGGACTGCACATAAGTTTCAACAGTTGTGCAACCTAAAATACATGACGGTGATGTCACCACCAAACCCTAGGTGAAATGATGGCGATGTCACCGTCAATCCCTAGGTGAAATGACGGTGATGTCACCACTAAACACTAGGTGAAATGACGGTGATGTCACCACCAAACACTAGGTGATATGATGGTGATGTCACTACCAAACACTACGTGAAACGATGGCGATGTCACCACCAAAACCCTGGTGAATAAGGATCGATATCAACTAAACCCTAGGTAACAATCACAGTGAATGTCACACAAACACTAGGTGAAATGATGTGTGTCACCACCAAACTAGGTGAAATGATGGTGATGTCACCACAAACCCTAGTGAATGTAGGGCGATATCACCACCAACCCTAGTTATTAAAGATGGTGGATGTCACCACCAAACATGGTGAAAAATATGGTGATGTCACCATCAAACCCTAGTGAAATGACAGTGATGTCACCAACAAACAGTAGGTGAAATGATGGTGAATTTCACCACCAAACCCAAGGTAATGACGTGATGTCACCACCAAACAGTAGGCAAATGATTGTGATGTCACCACCAAACCCCAGGGGAAATGACGGTGATGTCACCACCACACAGTAGGTGAAATTATGGTGATTTTCACCAGCCAACCCTAGGTGAAAAGACGGAGGGGGGGGGGGGGGGGGGAGGGGGGTGGGGGTGATGTCACCACCAAACAGTAGTGAAATGATGGTGATTTCTACCCCCAACCACTAGTGAAATGACAGGGATGTCACCACCAAACTTAGGGAAATGATGGTGATGCACCACCAACCCTAGTGAAATGACGGTGCTGTCACCTACCAAACATTAGTTGGCAAATTATGGTGATGTCCACCACCAAAAGCACTAGGTGAATCTATTTTTAATTTTTGATCCATATGCCCATGAAATACAGTCCTGTCCATTTTGCTGAAACAGCTCAATTTTCTAAGACTTATGGTAATGACTTGTAAATGTGAAGCACAAATTACGTGCCAAATGTTGAAATGGTAATTAAAGTGGGGATCCGACCATGTTATGCTCGCTACTTAGAAATTTGTAGCAAAACAGATAATAAATATTTCAGAAACAAATGCGATTTGAAAGCCTACCACTTTTAGTAACCATACTATTTTTTTTAAATAGTTGCAGCTCTGAATTAAAATCAAAGTTCAAATTAAACTGCTGTATTTCCCAACTGCAAAATGTAAAATTTCTCCAAAATTTACAGATCTCAATTTGTGCCCTAGTCTATACAGGCATTGCTACACAATAAAGATTGTGAACGCCATTCAGAATGTTAAAACAGCCAGAGAAGTACATATGTCTATGCAGTAACATGTCCGGTCAGTATAATCCCGCCCCATTACGTTCCTGTCACGAGATAATATGAACACCTGTGTCGGTGCGAAGCATTCTCTGTGATCAATGCCCTACATGTTTTACAAATCTATGATATATATATATGTCATGGTATTGCCTGCCTAGAATTGTGTGGGCGGTGCAAGAATGATTTAACTATAAGGTGTCCTGAAAAAAAATTATCCACTGCGACCAAGAAATGAATAATGCAGGAATAAAGAGATCTGGCTGACTTACTGAGCGGTGTTCTCGTTGGCGAGTCTTTGAGTTAGATCGGCTCCGTGTTGGACTAACAATTGAATCATATCTCCTGAACAAAAGTCAAAAATTAAAACTTAAACAAGTTGATAATTAGGTTGGGTAAACCAATGTGACTGAAGCCAGCTTGGCCCCAAACTAAATTCAAAATGACTGTCTTGGGATTGAACTCTCCACACAGCTGTTTTGACCCCCACTATGGAAACTGTTCTCATTTTGAAAAATTTTAAGCAGTGGTGAAATAATTTTGGACAACTGATATATTAGTAGGAGAATGCAGGAGCAATTCTTCCCTATAAAAAACAAGGTGAAATCTATGGTGAGGATTATCACCATATAGGCCTACAAATATACTGTTGCGCCAGACATAGCTCCCTCTATGTACTTCCATAGTTGTAACTCATGTAAAGAAAGAAACCATGTTTGTCGGCAATGAGATTCACAAAAATGCACTTAGAGTAGCTAGGGAACATGTCAAAATCAGTGTCAAAAACTCCATCTTGAAATTATTGGGGTTTATTTTGGTATTTGTCAAAGTGAGATTTATAAGGTGCAATGAGAGATTTGAGACACCCTTAAATGTAGTGTGTATAAATAGTAATTGCATATAGATAGACACTCAATAGATTTCTTACCTTGTATTTGGCAACAGAAAATGTCTTAAAAGGTGAAAAAAAAGTGATTTTGCATTTTGCCTTCAATGCGTGAAAACACCGCTGAATTTTGAATTTGCCTCCTATAGAAATTTTAGAAATTCACAATTTTTGTCCCACAAGAAACATTGTTCTCAGATTAATCCTTCAGATGGGGTATTTTGATGGAAGCTTACATCAGGGCAAAATCAGTACTTTCTATTTTTTTTAGGGACACCTGATATGTGACATCTCTCTCGTTGCAACTTTAACAGTTGAGTCAAAGACTATATGAAATTATTGCATGGTCAGTTGGTAAATTGAATTTCCTTTTTTTTATCATAAAAAAAAATGGTTCAAATTATTCAGCAAGCAATTTGCAGGCTTGTTTTGTCAACTGTTTACTTTGCAGTACACTTCCAATAAATGACATCCCAGAGTAAAACCAGAGATAATAGTCGCATCCACACTGAGGGCTTATCTCAGAGTTTCAAAACTCTGGAGTGTCAATTGGGTTTTTTGACCATGTTGAGGCATTCGGTGTTGGAGTGTTATCCTGGGGCCATATTCACAAAGCACACTTACACTTAAAGGTGCAACGAGAGATTTTGAGGCACCCAAATATTGTGTCATAATAGTAATTTCATATAGATTAGACACGCAATAGATTTCTTACCTTGTATTTTGCTACAGAAATGTCTTAAAAGAGAGAAAAAAGGTGATTTTGATTTGCTTATATTTCAATATAAAACATAGGCTGAATTTCGTATTTGCTCCTATACGAAATTAGAAATGTCACGATTTTTGTACTAAATAAACATTTCTCAACTTAATCCTTTCAGATGGGGATATTTTTGATGGAAAGCTTTACATCAGGTCAAAAATCAGAATTTTCACATTTTTTGGGACACCTGTTATTTGAAATCTCTCGTTGCACCTTTAAGTGTAAAATTACACTTAACTTGAGGCGTTCCCTTAAATTAAGGAAAACACCTAAGTGAAATCCTCAACTATTGCTCATTTTTGCTCTGGTACAGTGTAATATTTTTACCATTTATGTATTGTCATGCTGCTTACTTGAAACAATTTTTTTTATAGAAAATAGTACTTCTTCATAAAATTTGATCTTTATTTTAGCACAATGTTAGTTTTTACCTGTGTTTGGAAGCAACTCAACTATAAAATTAGTTTTAGAAAACTTGTGTCATTTAAGGGCAACTTTAAGGGACCTATGATGTCCCTTAAAAGTTGCCCTTAAATACTGGCATGTTAAGTGATTCACTTACAAAGTTAAGTGAAATCCTCAAAATGTTCCATATTTAAGGGAATCTCTTAGCAAAGTTGCACTTAAGTGTGCTTTGTGAATACGGCCCCAGGGTCTAGTGGGGTTTTATTCCCTAAAACACATGGTGGATGGTGAAGCACAAATTCTGATAACACTCCAGCGTGTTTTGGAGTGTAGTGCCAATTGACAGCTTTCAGGCGATAGCGCGCATAGGTGGACTTTGCAAGGTCATCTTTGTCGACAAATTCCTGTGTTTGAATATAACACGCAAATGACCATGGCTTCCTGCATGTTAACTTCTGCTCTAACTCTGATATGAGAAGCAGAAAAGATCGAATATTCAGGGGATGATTTCAGCATTTTGGCAATTGTGTGGACACAACTTGAAGTGAAGTAAAATAATTGAATTTAATTTTCACCTCCGGAATTTCAACCTTGGACTTTCGTGACCGTCTGAACATGGCCACTGCAGCAAAAAGACATTTGAAGGGAATTGATCCTTGTTTCAATATCATATAGAGGATAATGAGCATGTTTCTATACAGCTGGTGATGAACGAAGGATAAGATAGAAACTGTTAAGAACCGATTCCATGGCAACCGTAATCTGTCCATTTGTTTTGAGGCAAAAGTAGCATCGCATTGGACAAAATGTCACCTTGATTAATCCCTCTTTTATCATCTACAGCTAACTGATAATTGAATCATATTTCCCTGCAGTTATAAGTCAAAATTGAATTTCACTGACACTTGAAGACCTGCGGACAATCACTGCTGTAAGATTGGATTATTTTGGTTGGATTGTATTATTAGAAAAATACAGGGTTCTCCAGAAGACTCGTGTCATCTGCCACCACAGCTTGTGAATGGGGTCAAAGGTCACACAGGGTCATCAGAGGTCAATCTGTGTACACCCCATATGAATCTTGAGGCAGTGGTTCTTCTGATCAAGTATGAGGTGATTTGAGCAATGGGTAAAAGAGTAGGAGTGCAATAAGTTCAGGGTTAACGTTTTTGCCACACACACGCATGCATGCGCGCACACGCATGCATGTACACACGCGCGCACACGCGTACTCACACACACACACATACTACCAAAGTAATCCCTATGTGCCATTTTGCTTGCAGCAGAAGACACAAAAATGAAGACCACAGACATAACTTATAAAATTTGCATTATCCCTAATGCCACAAACACCAAAAAAAAAGTCCCGGATACAGCAATGACGTCATCAAACGAAGACACATGGCATGAAATCGCTGGCCGGGCCAGTAACACTGCCGTAGCGTGATATCCCTGGTTCGAGACCAACCAGAGTTTCCGATTTTTCTCTTTTACCTGTTCCCGTATTCCTTCACTCCCTCCACACATTAGTTTTGTTAAATGCTTTTGATGACTCATTTTCTTTTTTTACTTTTAGTATTTTTTTTTTTGCTTTAGCATGAATGATGTTTTTAAAAATGAATGTTTTGAAAAAAATAGGTTCGTATTCATCTGTACACTTTTTTTCAGAATTAAGGTAGGGTGGGTTATGCCAACACAATTTTAAAGACATTACAGTTAAAATTAGAGTTAGAGTTAAAGTTAGGTTAAGTTGGAGTTGAAGCTATGGCTATTTTTACTTACAAAAGGATTGTTACAAAATCTCATGCAAAAAGTTGTGGCAGAGGTAATATTTTTGCCACAATTAGACACAAACACATATGCTACCAATCCCTTTGAATGTACAGTTCTACTTGCAGAAGACAACATGAGGCCAATGATATCACATTACCAACGTTGTCGGCTAATTGCAGACCGAAAAGCTTGTGTCCTGGACTTGTGTCATTCTTAAATTTCCCACCTACATGAATTGATCATTTCATTTGAAGCAGTGATACTTTTGATCTATCTGCCTCATTCACAACACTCTAACAATGTCATTTGGACCTCAACAACTGTAACTTGGACCATGATTGGATTGGCAAGTTCTTATCGGGTGGTAAGAACAAATTTTCAGGATTCAACATTGACCGGGGGAAAGGGGGACATTTTGAAGTGGGCCAATAAAAGTGTTCCAACACTTTTGACTGAGATTGTAGCTTTGTTACAGCAATTTGGTCAGGAAAGTGATATGATGGATTAAATCATTTCAATTTATTGTAACAGAATACAATACAAATATTGTCAAATCAACCAACACCTGCATGCCCTTAAAACCTCACCATGTGTTTATTCTCAACCCAATTCTTCATACCAATAAAATACTTCCTGTCTCAAACACCTTTCAACAAACACTTGGTGTAGCCATATTTTCAGCCTTCCGACAGTGGTGTGTGTATATATGCAGCTTGACAGGTGCATGCTGCTTCAAATGCCCTGTTGTCAATCTGACAAAATAGGTGCGATTCTAAATCAACAAATTTGCAACCAAATACAGAATATCAACAGGAAAAAACAGAGCGATGTCAAATCAATTCTCCAGAAAATGTTTTTGCTAGAGGTTGTTGACTTTGCCGTTGATATGCAAAACATATCGTCTGCTGTACTTTGCAGACTATACATCAATGTATCGTCTGTTACCATACTAAATGTGTGAGCAGGTATGGAATACCAATATCAAAATGGCTGCCACTTTTAAAATACAAGTGAAATGTGCAAATGGCGATGTATTTAAAAGCTGCAATTGCAAATCAAAGTCTTAATTCAGGATACAAACGTGATAGCTAAAACAACTGACAAGTGCTGTTTTATTACACCCTTACAATTAGAATTCAGAAACAGTTGCTAAAAATAAATTTTCTATTTCGACAAGTCAGTGATTCTTTCGAAGCATAGTCACTGATTAAATACTATTACATGTATGTTAAGTAATAACAAGGAGGTTCTTGAGTATTCTAGTCTCAACTGCAGTAGTAGCAAATCCAAAGTTTCAAATCCGGTTTTGCCCCCACGAATGGTCAGAGAAAGGGGAGGGGGAGGGGAGAGAGAGAGAGAGAGAGAGGGGAGGAGAAAAAAGAAGAGAGGAGGGTGGAAGAGAGGGGAAAGAAGGATGAATGGAAAGAGAGCAAGACAGAGAGAGATAAGGAAGGACAGCATGGGAGGGGAGAGGAGTGGGAAAGAGAGAAAGGATAGAAAGAGGAGAGGAAGAAGGGAAAGGTAGAAGGGACTAGGGAGAGGAGGGCAGGAGAGGGCAAGAAGAAATGAGGGCAGGAGAGATGGAGAAGAGAGACGACAGTGAGAGGTGAATACAGTAAATAGAAAGGGGAATAGAGTAAAGAGAGAGTGGAGAAAGAGCACAAAAGAAATGAGGGCAGGAGAGATGGAGAAGAGAGACGACAGTGAGAGGTGAATACAGTAAATAGAAAGGGGAATAGAGTAAAGAGAGAGTGGAGAAAGAGCACAAAATAGCCCAAGAAAGGAACTTGGAGTGGATAATTAATTGCTTATTATTTGAACTCGCTTACTATTTAACTAGGTTCAGATTTCCAAATCTATTTGCCTCCAGAAAAGCTTAATCAGTCACTAGGAGGTGTTATGTTTAAATATAGAATGATCAATTCAGATCGCCAATAACAGGAAAAGAACGGCGGTTATTTTGGAATGCCAGTGCAACAGGTTTTGAGAAACTGTCATGACGAAGTTGAATTCATCAAAATCTGTTTTCATCCTCAATTACTCAAAGTACACACTATTGAAATTTCAATGCTCAAGGGATATTACGTTAGCCACAAAGAAATCACCTCTTTTTACAGACACGGTCTTTTGTTCATTTCAAAGTGTTGTGTAATTACACTCTCTAATTTGATCATGGGGATGGGTGAGAATGTCACTCTTCAAACTTCGCCGAGTAAATCACATTTGACTTGTACCCCATGTCAAGTTGATACCTTCATAAGTGTTGATTTTTAACTGAAGATAGCAAAAAATGGTTTTGGATGACTTGCTGTAAATGCAGCTTTTCCTGTGGGTGGCATACTTGACTGCATTATTATATACTGATCACTAACATGGCCTTTCAATCAACTTTTTACCCCTGGGCTTGGGCAAGGGGGACACTTTATTCCAAGGTGGATTTCATGCTCTTGTATGAACCCCAAAATGTACCCTAAGCTTGAATCATGAAAGCATCCCGTCCTTCGGAGGGGACGTTAAGCCGTCGGTCCCGTGTACAGAGAGTCACAACTGTACATGTACATCGTAGTCAGTGTCGAATAATAGCAGGGTGTAAACCCCTGACTGTTCCCAATCCGCCCCAGTCTCAAAAAGTGGGTCATGTTAGGAGCGGCCTCGGATCAGCTTACTCAGCTGAATAAATCCTGACACCACCACAAGCCATTACCAATGACTTGTGGACACGCTAAAAAGAAGAAGCAGCTTGTATTTAACTTGTCTTTTAACTTGGTCAAAAACCCAAACAAGTTTTTCGGTTTGATTTTGATACCCCAAAGTACAGTTTATGAAATGAATACGTAAGCACCTACATTATAATTTTTGTGGGAATGTATGAATAATTACTCTATGATTTATGATGTTTTACGATAGAGGGGTCCAAATCTTCCCGATTTTACATAAAATGTGCAATTTTGGGTTATCTAATCAGTTTTATATGGAAGGTTTTGAGCAAAGAAATGTAATTTTTAACCTAAAATCCACTCTTTCTTACTGCAAACATTACACATTTGATGGACACAATATGTCCATCAAATGTAACATGATTTGCAACAAACAAGATGATTTTTGACCTACTTTTTGTGAGAGGATTTGTTTTTTTGATAGATATATCATGTATTTTTAGGACACTTCATATCAAGCCCTTTTTCAAACTACCCTTTTTTCAGATCAATTTTTAAAAACAAAATACTGTTTTTCAGGTGAATATTACATTTGATGGACAAAAATGGGAAAATTGTGTCCATCAAAAAGTGTAACATTCACCCCTCAAAAAGTCTCATATCTTGAAAACTACTTGTTGTACGCAACTCAAATTTCTGCCAGATTTTGCTTTTGTGAATTTAATGAGTTTAAATGGGTAAAAACATCTGAAAAAGTGGCCAAACAAAAATTGTACTGAAAATGTGTTTTCTATATAAGACCAAACTACTGGACCCCCCTCTCTTATGAAACATGCCAAATTATAAATGTGTACTCAAGTACACTACAATTTTTGAAGTGGAATGATTTTTCTTTACAGCAGCTTACGTGGGGGTTGACCTTGTATTCACTAGTATACAAATTGCTGTTTGATTTAAGTTTTGCCTATCATGAGCCATGTTCGTTGTTCAAACAGTCATGGGAACAAGTGTTTCACAGACCAGGTAAAAATTAAATCCAATTATTTTACTTGAATCCCAAGTTGTATCGACATGATGGCCGAAACTCCGACATCACCCAATGAGTGTTCCCCCCCCCCACTTCTCATATCGGAGCGTAAATCTGAAGTCAAAACACCAGAAGTTGTGACCCTTCACGTGATATTCAACCACAGGAAATTGTCAACAAAGATGGCCCCTTCCATTCGCTCGTAGTCGGCCGCTGCAACTTTGCGTCATTTCTTTCCAAATACAAGCTTCGTAGATTGTAGTTTGGAATATTTTATTCCTCGTTCCCATTCAGACTAGAACTTGAATTAGAGTGTTCCAGGAGACTTTAGCGCTACATTCGGTAGAGATCGCATTACATTCACATGTCACAAGCACAGTCACAAGATGCGACCGTAACTTTGCGAGGTTACCTCCATTTTACAAACACCCGAAGCTGTCCCCATGACACTTCAAAACACTCCGAGTGTTCTCCGAGTTTGAGCTTCACTCGGGAGTTTACAGCCTCCGTGTGGATACGACTAGGTTCATTAACCCTAACCCGTCCGAGAATCGATGAGATGCAATAACCCATCAATACCGGTCGGAAATTGATTCTCATTGCATCTCGGACTTTAACAACTATTTGCTTTCGCGAAAATGACTCTCATTGCACCTGGTTGCACCTCGACCGTTTCCCTGCAGGAGATGAATGATTCTCATTGCATCTTGGATCGTTTCCCCACAGGAGATGAATGATTCTCATTGCATCTTGGACCGTTTCCCTGCAGAAGGTGAATGATTCTCATTGATTCTCGCCGCTAACGCCTTTACGCCACTTTTAAACCCTAACCCGTCTTGAAGCATTGAGAGTCTTTGAAGCATTGGACTTTAACAACTATTTGCGTACGCAAAAATTACTCTCATTGCACCTTAGACTGTTTTCCCGCAGGAGGTGAATGATTCTCATTGCATCTCAGACCGTTTCCCCACAGGAGATGAATGATTCTTATTGCTTCTCGGACCGTTTCCCCGCAGAAGGTGTCTTGGTTCTCACTGCTTCTCGGCCGTTAACAACTTTATGCCACTTACTCCGGTGCCGGGAAAACATCCGAGATGCAATGAAATGCAAAATTTGTTTCTCATTGATTCTCGTATACATGTCAAAAATTTAAAAAAAAAAAACGATTCTCATTGATTCTCAGACGATATTCGGGGAAACCCCCAGTGACGTGTTAGGGTTAATGAGTATACACATGGAGGGGTTGGCCTTGTGTTCAGTAGTATGGTCCACAAGTTGTGCATATCTGGCCAATTGTGTTGCTATGGACAGCTGTGGCCAGTTGTTGGGGTGTGATGTTTTGGATGTAGATTAAACAACCACAAGAGGACCCAGTCCTTTGGAGGAGACATTAAGCTGTTGGTCCCATGTTCAGAGAGTAATACCAGTACATTTTTGTCACTGTCGGTCTAAAAAGAGTAGGGAGGAAAGCCCTGACTGTTCTCAGTCTGTCCTGGTGCTGCTTGGATTATTGCAATATAACTGCTGACAGGATGTATGCCTTGAGGCAGCCACCTGAAAGTAACAAGATTCTGAGCCTATCCACTATAAACAAAAGTGCTTTGACCTTTACGCATTACACAAATGTCCAGAATCTGTAATGTATGTTACATTTGATGACTTTCACAGATGACATTAAAATTATTATCCGATGTCTGTGTGCTGATTTCAGTACACCAGTGCCTTCAAGGACAAAGCTCTAAACACATCTTGCACTTCACATTGACCTTTACATCCTGAGATGTACATGTGACCTTTGACCTACACGTAGTGACTACTTACATGTGCCCAGCAAGCTGCTGCGTGTATTGGTTGCCATCCATCTTTATCCCTTGCATGTACATCAGCGTGGTGCTCTAGGAGAAACAATGCCACTCGGTCGTAGCCATTAGCAGCTGCTATGTGTAGCTGTACAAAAAGGTCAAATGTGAAAGGTTATTAGGTGAAAGGTGAAGTGGTAATGGTGACACTCCTACATTACTGCTGTGCATTTTAATAAACTGCTCATCCTTTTCAATTCAATTGTATCCTTTTCAAACAATTGTTTACATATATGTCCCTCTCTGTTGGCTGAATTTTGAAACAGTAACCCCATTCTCCATATGTAATACTGAGGATGACAGATCCCCTTTAAACTTGGAAGGGGATCTCTAATTTTAATTACAATGAGAATTTGCCGGTTCTCGGCTTCTACGCTCACATATTCAAAGAATTTGGACTTTGCATAGGTAATACTTATGTCCACCACTACCTACATGTTTCACATAAAATTGGATCAATTGAGCCCAAAATTTATTGGTCGAGCTTTAAGTTGAAAAAATATTGGGCGAGATGCAGTTGAGACCGAAATTTTAAAACTCATAGCGAGACTGTTTTGGCGTAAATTATCCGATTTTATGATTATCATGTTTTTATCCAATATTTTAACACATTGGATTCCTCAAAACATGATAATGATCAAATTCGGACTTTGCATCGTGATCAAGGTTCACCTTTTTGTCAAAATGTTGACAAGAAGTAAACATCAGACATACATACAGTGTACAACTGAATGCTAAATGTACCTAGCAGCTTGCTGGCGGCCCACAAAAAAATTGTTATTTCAGGATAAGTGGATCGTTCATAAAACTACATATTATTATTACCTCTGATATGAATTAAGTTTTGGATGATTTTATTTTGACCATTTTGAATTTTGGGTGACATTAATTACGGAATTGCCCATATGTAAACAAGGGAAAGAAAAACAAAAATCAGACTTGCAGGATTCATTCCCGTGATAACAGTTGAAAGCTGCTTAATCATAAATATAATCTTAATATGGATTTTTGTTACCTGAATGCTGTTGCAGGAAACCATATAGGATTGTGTTAAACACTCCTCTATATATTTGGACAACTGCTCCATGGGGACATTTCCAATGCGGTCACCATGTCCTAATGAAGTGGCTTCTATCATATTTTACTGCTGGTCAAGAACAAACTGCACGGCTAACAAAGTAACAAATGCTGCATTGGAAGAGTAAATAAATTCTTTCCAAAAATGGGAAAAAAAATAAATTTGCAGAGATGTCATCTCGTAACACAACTATAGATCATTTAATCATTACTACTCTACACTGTGGGCCCATGTCTGGCTCCTTAATGTGTGTTTCAAAGGCTATCGCATCACTCATCTTTAGACAACCATAAGCAAATGCCATTAACCATGAAAAAAAATCTAATTTTACCCACAACGTAAAAGGTCCAAGAGTATAGGTAGAAGGCTATTGTGTTATTTCAGCCAGGTAAAACGAAGGCGCATTACAGAGAAATAGCGCTTTGTGACAAATAAGTAGTTGGCGATGATGAAGCATGTCGTGAAGAAACTGCCTTCTTTCAGTTATTTCCCTTTCACTGCAAATTCATCTACCGGATGACTCAGAGATTTCCCAATGAGGGCGGCACTCATTTTCAAATAAAGTGTTGTCTTTTTGCATATACATAATGCTTGTCCATATACTATCACTGTGTGAAATAAACTAAGCTCAAATCGAAGTCTTCATTTGAGAAAATCACAACTTTGGCAAAATTTTCCGCGTTCAAAATTTTTGTATTACACGGATCCTATGGCACTGTTATGTGTACTAAATGGAGTACTGCATGAGAAACGAAATATCCGGTCCATCTCTAATTTTGGAATTACAAACATTTAGGTGACTAGCTTTCTAGATGACTATTTTTAAGGACTAAACACAAACAATTATATTCAAAATCTCTGAGACAGCCTTTAAGCTCTTTGGGCTCTACTTGCTTATCTATCGACAGCTATGCTCTATTCTGATTGGTTACTTGGAAGGTGGATAATCATGTTAATGAGTCAAATCAGAAGATATGTAAGAATGCGTGGTTATGGTTTACATAAAGATATAGAAGCACTATTTTGATTGGTTACTCAGGAGGCTATCTCATTTTTTGTCCCATAATGAGCCAATTCGGACCAGATTGTATCATATGTGATAGTGCCCAGGGGGTTAAACCACCCTCTGCAGAGAGTATACAGTCGCAAAGAGTTCAAATATTTTTGGTTTCAACAATGTGAAATAAGATTTTCATCATCATATTGAAATCAAGCAGCCACAAAATTGCATTCAAATGAGTCCAAAACAAGCCTCGTGTTAGGTCAGTGGTTTGGAGATTGCTCCAAATGAACAACAAGAACACTGAGATAAATAGTCAAAAAACGTGTCTTATTTGACTAAGTTTATTAGTCATGCACATTAGTTTTTTATAATCCACGAGAAATATGCTAACCAGTTGGTTTTTCCATTAATAAAAAGAATGTTTTTTTTTTTTAAAGATTTTCGGATTAACGTCATAATTGCAAATATTTACAACTTAAAAACTAGGACTTTTTAATTACAAAAATTCGTCAAAAGACTAATTAGTAATTGATGGCCAGTGTGTACCTAATAAATTCATCATTTTTGTTGCTTGACAAACTTATATTTCTACTTTGGTTGATGAGTCATAAAGTTGTCTTTAATTAGTCAAATCATTTGTCATTAATTGTCATTTTAAAAGTGTAAACTTAAACGGTAATGAAAATAGTTTGATAATCATTGAAAACTAGTTTGAAAATATGGGAAGGTTATATTCAAGCATAGCAAACATGTTTCCAGCATTGAGGACAGAATGATAAAACAATCTGAGTTGCATGATTCTTTGATTTAATTAGTCAAAAAGACACTTTTTTGACAATTAATATTCTCAGTGAAGGGTTTTCAGATGACTTCCAAAAGACCACAAGAACCTTTATCTCTAAAAGCCACTTGTATTACAACCTATATGACATCTTCAGAGTGAAAGGTTTTTTAATATAAAGGTTACTCTATCTCAATCCAAAATAGAAGGAAAACGCATCAATAGTAGTGGTGTGAAAGACCTTTAGACATTTGAATTGAAGATTTTGCAAGATTTGTTCAGAAGACAATTCCTTTCTTATTTGTCATCTTTAGTTCCCAGATGATGATGATATCAGTTGAAAAGAAAGACAGGCGAGCTGTCAGTTGTGAGTATGTGATCCAATGTAAGACATTTAATGTTGACAGCTGGAGCTGGGCTGATCTGTAACTGCAAATTTGACAATTTAACTCTTTGCTAAATAATCATAGAATTCTATATTTGGAGGATCTCAGTATTGTGTGGATGAATCACAAAGAAACTGCACCCATGATCTGTAAATTAGGTCAAATCATGATGGAGAAAATTTCAAAATTGACCCTGTGACTGGAAATGGGTCAAACGTAATTCTCCATCAACATGATGTAGACCTCTACGGGGGTCGTGTACCGAGCATGCAAGTAACCCTTATAGCTAGCCAGTTCTTGAGATAATGCGCGCAACAGATTTTGGACACACAGAAATACAAACACACACATCCACACAGAGACAGAAATACACACAAACATGATAACAACAATGCCCCTAACCATTTGTGATGGTCGTGGGATAACATCATTTGTGATGCGATCAAGCAAAATGAGTCTGAAGTCGGTCAGATTCAATTTTTACTTTTTCATGTAGCTGTATGCATCATTTAAAAAGCTACATTTTGCTGAAATCCCCATTGAAATTGACCAATTACTTCCAAAGATATGATCAGTTGAAGGGTGGCCAAAACAATAGGAAACAAAAGACACTTTCTCCTTTGTTTGGCTATATCTCAAAATCAATATTTGCGACTTCCGACTCATTTTGTTTGATCACATCACATTTTACATTATCTCTCTTTGCTTGCAGAAAGAAAATCCGTCATGAAAGTCATCTTACCGGTGTTGCACCAACTTCATCTTTGAACTCCAAGTCTCCTCCATCTTCAAAGACTTGTTTCACTTCTAGTAACATTTTATTGGGTGATTCTTCTCTTAGTTCATCTATTTGTTCCTGTGTTATTCCTGCAACAGACCAAAAAAGATTGGCTAATTATATAATTGTTTTTTGTTGGGGCAATGAATCCTATTCTGTGTCACTTCTACAGCTAATTGCCACTGACCCAACCCAACTTTTATGCACAATCCTTGAACCCCCTGAGATTTTAGAACTTTTAGAGATTTTCTCACTCTTTAGTTCCTCTTTTGAACTTGAACTTTTATGTTCTCTGACATCATTACGTTTTATATTAAGATACAGCCTCCTAGATGTTACCATTAAATTAACTGTGCAAAAATATCCCCTCAGGGCCAACCCAAGTTCAAATGTGTACCAGATTTTGGCACACATGTTTTCCATCTTCGCAATGATCCCCTGAACTTTTATCTAATTTCCGGCTATAGACCGATCAATACGCCCATTCAACTTCTAACTGTCCTTTTTTAATTATAATAATATGGGCCCACACCGCACGAGTACCTTCCAGGAACAAATTAATTTAGCTCGCTAGTCGATTGCCAAACAATCGCTACAACAATGCCAATATATCAAAGTTACAAGAACCAATTATCTAATAGATTTAGAGCATTACAAGTAAACCCGCTTTACAATGCTTGATTTCCCTAATCTAAATTGATTCCCCCCTTTAGTCCTTTTTTGAAGGATCCACCGACGCATTCACGCTAAATTTAGCATTCCTTCTCCATAAACTTTATTACATTGGGGAAAGAGAGAGAAACAGCATGAGACCAAAAGAGAGCTGAAGCGCTTAGAGGTACGAGGCAAATGAACGAGAAATTAGCCTTGTCTTATGTCGATGCAAATCAAATTTATTTCCTCTTGAAGAAACATCTTCCCCTTGAACAAGCAATTCAGACTGGGGCAGTTAGACTGGTCACAGTCCTTTGCAATCAACCCATTGGCACTAGGCCTTTACATTAATTGATCATCAGTGGATGACAATGGAAGGAAGTCCCTACTAAAGACCTCAGTCCAAATTTTTATTTGTGTTTAGCAAACAAATTCAATTTCATCTGGCACCAGAATGCAGAAGGGGGTTCTTCATGGAAGAGATTGGGGTACGTAAAGGGAAAATGCATGGTTTTACTGATGGAAGGGACTGATTCCTCCCAATTTTGGCAACACTCCCTTCCTCATCTGAAACAAGTTCCTCTTTTCAATAAGAAACAAAAAAAGTTCCCCATAGAAAATACCGTATTATAATAACAATCCTGACATAAATCTTTTTTGAACAACTGTTCCCTAAAATAACAAAAAATCATGCCAGACCTCAAATAAACACCAACAATTAACAATCGCAACATTGATGGCGTGGTTACAGATTTGCTGACCTGAAACTGATCACACAGTACTTGTCAATTAAAGCAGAATATACTTTTGATAAAACGCAGAATTTCTAGGAATTACATCTGCTCTTGTTAAAATGCTTTAAAGGGGGCATGGGTCGCGATCGCTAATAGCCTCGTCCCCATAACCCCAGATTTAATTGGAAGTGGTCAAAATTTTGGTATCTGAAGGCAAGCACTTTTTTTTTCCTTCATTAGGGCTAATAGGAAGTTTTGGTTTTTTTGGATGTTAACAAATGTGCCCTATTATTTTTGTTGACCATTATTAACTTTACACAGTACTCTAAGGGAATTACAAAATCACATTTTAGCATTCACATCAAAACCGTTTAAATATTCAGCACAAAACTTAACAGAGTGGTTTTGGGGTGAAGGTCCATTCTATCAAGATAAAACTTGATATACTTAATTGGGTCATCCCCCTTTAAAAATATGTGATATTGTTTTTGGACACACTATATGATCAGATTCAGGCAAGAAATCGTGCAGCAATAGACTATTTGCGCGATCCCCGAAATGCCTCTCATGCGGTGCCCAATGTCCCATCCGGGAACTTTTTCCAGCCTCAAGTCGGCTAAAAATATACGGATTAGGAGCGTAACAAATACCAGAAAAACTTACACCGACTGTGACTTGCAACTCATAGTTGTGTACTCGTCTGTCAGGTGGACAAGTAGGGCACAGTTACATGAAAATATCGTTTTGTCGTGAAATTCAACACCAGTGCCTCGATTGTTTTTTGTGCCATAGATATTCTTCTACATTTTTGTAAGATTCATTTCTTTAACGTGAAAGGTTACTGTATTGAGTAATTTTTAGGCACTGTTCGGCGACGTGACGAACAACAAAATTCTTTTTGTAAACATGACCTCTGTCAAAAGTTCCCGGATGGAAATGGGCACCGATGAGATGCATTTCGGGGGATCGCGCAAATAGTTTATTGTATCTGTTGTTTTGATCTTGTTCAAACATCAATCCACTTTGTGGATGAGCACTGTTGCCTAAATTTAAGCGTTCTCAGCAGACAGTGCTGCTATATGTTTTGCAGTGGAAATTTAGCTTGAACAAATACCTTTAATAATGCCCCCTTTGAAAAATGTCCCTAATCCCAGAGAATTTATTCCAAGACAAAATGGTAGATTACTCTTTAGGCAATTGTTGGTCAAGTGCATGCTTGATGCAGAGTAGTAATAACCACAGTTGCATTATGGTACATGATTAATTAACGATGAGCCAATGATAAGAACGAATTTATCAATAACGATTGGTGAAGATCATCTTCCAATAATTAACTGTGGTACAGATCGTGGCTGATCATGATTGAGAATGTCCTACAAACTATATGCCACTAGTCTAACTGTGGTTAAACAAGGTCAGATGTCTTCTAACTGTGGTTAAACAAGGTCAGATGGCTTCTAACTGTGGTTAAACAAGGTCAGATGTCTTGACCAGAGTAAGACCTGTGATTAACTATGATTAGCCACATGCCACGGAAGATCATACCAACAATATTATATTAATATCAAAACCTAGCCAGATTGTATATAAATGCCTTCAGCAACCTGAAGGTTCTACTTTTGAGTCTCTTTAAGACAGGTATAGCTTCTGGACTTTAAATTAAGTTCTACAGATTGATAGACGTGATGTCAATTCAAAGCCTCAAAAATGTTCTTTTAAAAGCCACCTTAAAATGATCTTCTCAAAAGTTAAAGGTCCATTGCCTTGTGGTCAAAATATTGGTGTCTGATAGAACCTACTATTTTTTCTCATTTATCCTAATAACAGAACAAGCACCTGGAAGACAAGTGTGGCTTCAGGATTAAAATTAAATTATACAGATTGACAAACACAATGTCAATTCAAAACCTTAAATAGTTGGTTTAAACGATGAGTGACCTGGTCATGGTCCAAATTTCCCCCTCGTATGGAAGTATATATTACCAAAAACATCTCATTAAAAAAAAAAAAATTGGTTCGGCCATTTGGATAGTAGAAGCAACAAGGCAGTTCTCAAACCACTAAGATCTCTTGGTCGTCGCAGTAGTAAATGGAAAAGTAACATAACTCATAACTTTAAGATCACAGGGAGGATTGTTATGGAAATAAGTTGTTCTCGAACCACTGAGACTCCTGCCTTAGCAGTTACAATACCTTGGATACACCCACCATATTTCATGACCTTACAACCATTTGCAGTTATTTGACCTTGGATGACCTGCTCTACCTTGAAATTACCTTCACAATTTTTGGTTCTGAATATTGACTATACCACAAAGTTTCATCACCATGGAAACATTTGCAGTGATTTGAGCTTGGATGACCCCAGATGACCTGGAAATGATCTTGAAAATATTTGGTATCCAAAGGTGACTATACTTCCAGATTTCATGACCATATGACCATTTGTAGTGATTTTGACCTTGGATGACCTCAGATAACCATGAAATGACCTTCACAATTTTTAGTACTGAATGCTGAATGCACCCTCAAGTTTCATGACCATACAACCATTTACAGTAATTTGACCTTGATTTGACCTTGGATGAAACCATATGACCTTAAAAATTTTGGTAACAAATGGTGACTTCACCATCCAAGGTTTCATTACCATTTAACAATTTGTAGTGACTTGACCTTTATGACCCCAGATGATATTCAATGACCTTGAAAAACTTAATTATCAAAGGTTGACTACACCCACAAGTTTCATGCACATACAACCATTTGTAGTTATCTGACCTTGGATGACTCCACATGACCTCGAAAAATTTTGGTATCAAATGTTGAGTACACCCACCAGCTTTCATGACCATACAACTATGTCTGGTGATTTGACCTTGAATAACCCCACATGACCTTGAAATGACTCACAATTTTCAGCATTGAATGTAATGTTGGGGCGACCTTTAAAATGATCACATCAAAGTTTAAAAGATCGTCTCATATTGCAACCCTTATAAGCCAATCAGATTGGCTGTATCATACAGAAATGAAAGTGAGTATTACTATAAAAATCCTGAAAGTAGTGAACAAATCATGCTTGAATATGGGCATTTAGGACCCAAATCAGGCTGAAAATAAATGCAATTGTAGAAATTTGGAGTAAAAATTTCCTGAAATCGGGACAATTCTTGAAACTGGCCGGCCCTTTTATGGCAAAAGGGCGTAACTCAAGTTACACCTTTTGCCTTGAAGGGGTTGTCCTGCAAAAACAATGCATTATGGGATACATATTTTTGTAAAAATATTTTTAGCATTACTTAGGCTCAACATTTAAAAAGAAAAATGTATCCCATAATGCATTGGTTTTGCATGGTGGCCCTTTCAAGGCAAAAGGGCGTAACTCAAGTTACGCCCTTTTGCCATAAAAGGGCCGGGGCATCTTTGATCATTAGTGGTATTTCCTGGTGGGTTAATCCATCTATCTTACGAGAGGGGGGGTGTTATTTTGGGGGGTTCACAGCCTGATCAGCTACCTGTGAAAGTGAATTACAAAGTGTTGCTAGTCTCAGCTGAGATGTAGCAACACTTTGCAATTTTTCACTTGTAATTTGTACGAGGACACATCGTATTCTGAGCTCAGAGTGTGATGTGTCTTTATGCCTCGCACATACAAAACCATTTTCAAAACCATATAATTATCACTCTGAGCAATTCTTCCCTGGGAGAGAGTCTACCACCTGGCTGAGAATTCATTTAGTTTAGTCCAAGCACAGTCGCCTCGAGGGCGACTATAAGAGATAGTGCTAAATAAATCATTATGGTGTTAAAATGTTATAATTGCAGCGCCAGCCTGAGGCGGCACTGTGCTAACGTTCAAGTGCTGCGCAATAAAATATATCTTCCCCGAGTGCTGAAGTATAAGAGCACTTGGAATTGTGCAAATTGTTTTCAGAGACCCACTATGAGTTACAATAAGCTCAGCTACCCAGGACACAGTTCAGTGGGTTGTACTTGTAGTTACATTGACATGAACTGACCTTTTGTGATCTGGGTATCATATATCATACCCAAAAAACAGGGGTGTATTTTCTAAATACATTGGTGAATGAAAGCTACTGAACTGTGCCAAGGGAATTGAGATTTTACTAGCTCATATAGTTTATGGTTGTCTGTAATTTACTGAAGCGGGTCTAAGAGGTTGGTTATATGTTCTGTCGTATTTCAGTGCGTAAATGACCTATGGAACTCCCTTTGCTGTGGGCACGCTGAACTTCTGAACTGCATTACATTCTCGTAACATTTGTATATGTTTGCCTTATCGCAACACTTTTATTGCCTGATTAACCGATTTTTGTTTTGTTTTTAGGTTAACTGGATCATGAAAATTACTGACTACGTCGGTATTACTTCTGAGAGGTATAGCTCACCATAAGCTGCTGGGCCATGTGGAAAAACAAAGGAATACTAAGTTTTCCTCTGAATATGGACCCAGGGTAAAGAATAAATAAACAAAACAAACAAACAAAGCTTGAATTCTATTTACAATCTTTTTTTTTAAGGTGCTTGTTCCGATTTTTGTCTATTGAGTTCTCTACTTAATATGAGAGCCTGATACGTGTACACACTGACTATCAAGTACCGTGGGAAACATGCTTGCGGTTTTGATACTAGACGCGATAACACATATTGCAACGCCCTATTCACTACTGTGCTAATATTGATGGTTAACCATTAAAACGGTGGTTTTTTATCTGTAACTTGAGAAATTGATTTGAAGCTGAAATTTCAGAACAGAGAAAAATAAGGCCTTTCATCTGGTATCAAAATTGATACTACTTCCGGGTAAATCAGGGGGGTCCCAAAGACGATTGGAACAAGCACCTTTAAATGTCAAGTCAGATATGTATTTTCATGCAAGTATATTGTTTGGCATTATTATGCACTGACGTAACAGGGGTCATTTGTCAAAGGGGAAAATCCCTCCTTTTGAGGCAGATTTTCCCAGTTGGAAGTAATTTTGAACCAGATTTTCCTGGTTGGAGGTGAAAATTTCACAGTGAGCAGGCAAAAAAGGGCTGATTTAGCATTATTTTAAAGCTTTTTCTTCACTCAATCAATCCTCCCAGTCAAAGCTCTCTGGGATGGCACCCCCAACGCCTGTTACGCTACTGATTATGCATTAGAAGCTTCTGTGTGGTGCAATACCACTTTGCGACATAGTACATACTGCCCAACATTGTATAATTCGCAACAATATTGGACAGCTGGTCATCCAACTCATCACGCAAATGCTGTCATTTTAAGCCATTTTTAAACTATTGTTGTCAAGTCAGCTTCTTCTTGGATAATACATATTGGATATTGCCCTCCAAAGATAATATCATGTTCTTTCCGACTTGTCCGATGTTTGATCTATATAGGCTAGGGCAGTATTTTCTGTTATCAACCTCAAGCCATCAAATATTACAGGGGTGTCCAACCTGCGGCCCGCGGGCCATTTGCGGCCCGCCAAGAGCCCATATGCGGCCCGCGAGGTACTTCCCAGAAAAATAAAATGCATAAATATCTGAATAATAAGATTTTTTAAAAATGTCATTTGCATTAGTTCAATTTTCTCAATCTGAAACCGAACTTCTCTAAATAATGTTGGAAAATTAGTCCAATTTCATCAATCTTAAACCAAAATTTTCTAAAAATTGTGGGAAAATTAGTCCAATTTCCTCAAACTGAAGCCAATTTTTTTCCAAATTTCCTAAGAAGATCAACATTTCTTGGGAAAATGGACAAAATGTGTTAAATTTGGCCCAAAATTTGCATCTCTGGTGCAGCTATGGGTCCCATTCGGCAAAAATTGGTATGGGTCCTACTTCCAAACTCTCGTAGGCGTCACAACCCCCCCCCACAATTTCTTGCCCGTGGTAGTTGTGGATTCAACCAATGCGGCCCCTGCGTCAGAAAGGTTGGACACCCCTGCAATATTATATAAATGGTAATTAGGTAACAAACTTGTTGTGGAAGAGGTACAGCAATCTGGTGGAGTCTCGTCCAAATTTAGCTTTAAAAGAGTAATGAACACTCTGTTCCAGTGTACATAAATCTACCCCTTTATACCTTCCCCCCAAAATCAAGAGGGTTGTTTTGGGAGTCAATCCATAAGCACGTCAGTGTTTTTTTGGGAAGTCACCTTAATAGGGTCATGTAATCCCACCCACAAAAATCCTATTCTCCCATATACAACATAGACGTTAACGCTCATTTCCGCCCACAAGCGTTAGTCTTAGGGAATTTTAGCATGATTATGAAAAAGTCTTGTGGTTCTTTAACTTTTGAACACTTTATCCCCAAGCACTGGACATGTGGTTAGTACAGTATCAGTAATAGGCATATTGGCTTATGCATCATGGGAATTGTTCAACACTTTCTGCCCCTCAAAGCACTATTAAACCCTTCCCATAATGCACCAGTTTTTTTGCCTTTATTTTCTATAATAATAGGTATCACAGTGTAAAAATATATGCCTACATCAGTACACAAAATGGTAACCAACCGTGGATCATGCACAATATTTTGCTAATTGGTTTGATAGTCAATATCTTTTCCATTGGATGTTTTTTTTCATCATTTCTCTGAACAGTCGAGCGCTAAGGACATAAACATTCGTAATGCCTTTCATTAAAGATATCGTACACTAAGATGCATTAAAATTTCTTTGCGCTCGATAAACATCACAGCCATTATTTTGGTTTTGCATGCATTTCCTATAGAGGTTCCATGTGTCGGTAGCCCTCCCAGTTTCATCAAACGGCCCGTGCATGATGGGAAGGGTAATCCAGCTCCTTTGTCCTCCTACCGTCAATTTAAAGTAAAAGCAACATTTGAAAAGTAACAACAATGCTTCATACTTACATTATCTACCCTCAGGACCGCAAGTCAAAGTGATTAACAATCGCAGATAGCTTGTTGAATTACAAGTAGACCTCCAAAAATGCAACCCTGATGACAAGTGTCAATTATATCATGGGTTGGATTTTATTGCTCACCCTATATTTTTTTCATGGGTTGGAATTTTATTGGCTATCACCTATATGCTGCAATTTTTCATTTGTCACGCCATGTGATACAGAAATAGAGACCATTGTGGCTATTGTAGGTATCTGAATTTGTTGCATTCACGGGTTGCTGCTCCCTATTTTTACAGGTTTGTTGCAATCCTATCTCAGTACTTAAAAGGTGCAACCAGAGATTTTGAGGCACGCCAAATATTGCATCATAATAGCATTCACATAGATTAGACCCTCATAGATGTCATTACCCTGTATTTGCTTACGAATGTCTTAAAGAGAGACGAAAAAAGGTGATTTTGATTTGCTTATATTTCAATTACAACATGGCAAATTTGTATTTGTGCTCCTATACACAATTAGAAATTTCACAATTTTTTGTACCAAGAAACAATTCTCGGCTTAATCACTTTCATATGGGGATTTTTTTGATGGAAATACTTTACACAGGGTAAAAAATCAGAACTTTCGATTTTTTTTTAGCGACACCGTGATAAGTGAAGTCTCCGTGTTGGTCAAAAATTTAAATGATGCTTCAAGTCAGTTTCATATAGGCCGCAGAACACATTCCCCCATGGAAATCCAGTGTTTAATGTGTGTTATGTTAGTCACATTAGAGATAAACCAGAGATAACAGAACAAATCTAGGGAGAAGGTTGATTTTAGATGCAGTAGGAAACCGCACAAGCCATATCTTATGAGCTTGAAATTAGGTTAACTTTCATGTGTGTGTGGAAGAACTTATGGGCCTTGGGGCACTTTCTACACTTAAATCATTGTCCAGGGTATATCCGGACTTAAAACACACTGTGTCTAAAACAATACTTATGGTTATATGCTTTAAGCTAATGAAATCACATTAAGATTACCTACCTTATTTTTTGTGTGGAAGAAATTGTACTCGTACCTGTTCTTCCACTTACAAACATAATTATTGCCAATGTTATATTAGCCCAGGACCCATCTGTTACATCATCTAAACAATATACCTAAATTATCTTCTCTAAAACCCTGTCATAATACGTGAGATTACAACCATACGACCAACCAGAGAAAAACTAGAAACTTGAAAGGAGGACCGAGGTTACCACCAATTATACAAGACAACATCCTTTTGGAAACAGCCACAAAGCAGAGCTTTATAAACCCACACATTTTGGGAATTAATCACGCATGGAGAGCCCGCTAATTGTAGAAATTAAGGGGCGATGCGTTTCATCATGGAAGAAGAATGTGTCCAAGGCCCAGAACTTTAAAAATACAAAAATATTAACATCTTTTTACATTTCATTCAAATAAATTACATCTTTTGTTAAATAAATATATATTAGAAATGGAAATAATTAATTTTGAATCATCATATTGGCTAATCTTACTAATTTAGCCTATTATAAATAAATAGGCTAAAGAAGCATTTTTCATGATTTCAGGACTTCCTATTTTGGCTATTTTGCAATCTTTCAAGACTCTGCTAATTTAACGGGAATGGCCCGATTTAAGGATATGAAGTTTTCATCTTGATAGATTGGCCTTCACTCCAAAACCCCTCTGTTAAAGTTTTGCGCCGATATTTTAATCCGTTTTGATGCGAGGCCTAAAACGCGATTTGTAAACCCATAGACTACTATGTCAAATTCATATTGGTCGACCACAAATGGGGCACATTTTCGATCATAACTTTCATACACAACATCCTTTGGTTCTAAAAAGATTTCACAGGGTAAATGAGAAAATAGTAGCTTTCTTCGATAACCAAAATGTTGACCACTTTCCGGTAAAATCTGCTTCTGGGGACGATGCTATTAGCGATCGGCCATGGACCGTTAAAGACCCCTCTCAGTGATCCACCCCAAGAGTTTTAAAAAATATTTGAAATTTGAGAATATCAAAAAGTTGAAGGTTAGTCTGCAGAATTATCATAACTTAGTTTTTTTCAACTGAAAATTGAAAGAAAGGGCTGCATTTATTTGTGTGTAGTACGTCTTGTATGGAGAGTAAATGCTAAAATATCTCAATTGTCTTTCATTATGTTGCTTTTGGTCTTATCACTTGTAGGTAATTTTAGGATATCCTATTCTTTGTTACAGACATGCATAAACCTGATACTAATGATTTTTTGTTTCTCAATTTGATTTAGCAATCACTGAATTGCCTTTACTGATGAGGGGTAAGCAATGGTTGATAGTCATTTTAAAAGCTTTAATGAACATATTGACAGCAGTAAAATAAAATACACTTTATTATCCTAAGGTGCTTATCTAGTGACATGCATAATTTATACGGTGAATTTGTTTATTACCAAAAATTAAGTCAACTAAAAATTTTTTAACCCGCAGCAAATTTTTTCATTTTTTCCTCTGTGTCACATCACAAGTACTCATTCAAGGTTTTTTCAAATGACTTTCACCATCCTGTAAAGTGTACCTTAAAGTTATGGCCATATTTTTGAAAAAAATCTTAATTTCAACGCGCATATGATTATGTAACCATGGCAACAATGACCACCACATTGTTTTTGAGAATATGATCAAACATATTTTCAAACTTATTATTCAATGTTTCTGTGAAACTGCAATGCTTTTCTGTTATATGAATTACCTGAATAGTACCTTAAAGGTCCATGGCCCGATCGCTAATAGCCTCGTCCCCAGGGACCCAGATTTTACCGGAAGTGGTCAAAATTTTGGAAGAAAGCTACTATTTTTCTCATTTACCCTGTGAAATTTTAGGGCTAAATGATGTTTGGTTTGGAATTTATAAACGAAAATGTGCCCCATTTTGGTCGACCAATATTCATTCAACAAAGTACGCTATGGGGCTAACAAAATCATGTTTTTAGCCCTCACATCAAAACGTATTGAAATATCGGCGCGAAACTTTACAGATAGGGTTTTGGGGTAAAGTCCATTCTATTAAAATGAAAACTTCATATGCTTAAATCGGGCCATCCCCCTTTAAACAGTTGGAAGCTACATTTCAATCGGTTATTAAACTGAATAATTGTTGCAATTAGCCAATCACCAACTGCCGTAGAAAAAGGCTGGCAGGGTAGGGCACCAAAGAGGTTCTATATAGATAGAAGCAACACGTTACGTATCTTTAGAAATCACCGTCGCGCATGTTTTGCCGACCACAAGAAAACCTAGGTACCAACAATAGAAAGCAATGCTGCCTCCGCTTCTTCCACATATGTGGGTGCCGCTTTGCATTACACTATCGGTAGTGATACAAATTAATGGATGTGTTAGAGGTGTTAGAGGTGGCCAGGTGTAATAGTGTAATAATAGTGTACCTGAATCATTGTGCCTCAGTACTCTTTTTTCTAATAATGCAATGCGAGCTTAGGTGAAAAGATGTATTCATGAGGCGGTTTATTTAATCAAGACGACTGATGTGTTTCATTTCATTCGTTGTGGCCATGGGTCAGGACACAATTTAACCAGCCCAATAGCACCAACATTCCAAAACTGATATTTTGGCGGTTGTTTGTATCGAATTGACATTATGTGTGTATTACAAGCACCCAAACTGATAATTTTCCGTGCATATATTCAAAATGTCAGCGAACAGCACGGACGACTGGTTTTGAATGCGTTTCACCCTTGGGTAGCACTCCACACTATGAGTACAATATGCTCATCCACCAGGGACCACGGTAAGTGCATTGCACTTGTAAAGTAGTGACATGGAACATGAACCTTGTGTGATCTGGTATATAGCTGCATACCAAAAAAAACAGGGGGTGTATTTCTAAATACATTGGTAGAATGAAAGCTACTGAACTGTGCCAAGGGAATTGAAATTTTACAAGCTCATAGGGTCAGGGGTTAAGGTGCAACGAGAGATTTCAAAAACAGGTGTCCAAAAAATGTGAAAATTCTGATTTTGGCATGGTGTATTGCTTATTAGCAATATCCCCATCTGTAAGGTTTAAGCTGCAAACTCTTTCTTGGTACAAAAATGTGAAATTTCTATTTGTATAGGAGCAAATACAAAATTCAGCCTATGTTTTTTTTTCTTATTGAAATATAAGCATACACAAATCACCTTTTGTTTTCATTTTAAGTTATTTATTGTAACCAAATAAAGGTAGGAATCTATTGAGTGTGTAATGATATGAAATCACTACATATCCACTGAAAAATGGAAGACTTGGAATCTGCTCGTTGCACCTTAAGTAACTTTTCATGTTTACAAAAGACACCGCAAACACATTAATGAGTGTGTATCTAACACATCACAGAAAAACACTTTACAGGTTATCTAAAATTCACCATTTTAAGCGCAAATGAAAAAAAATCTTGTGGGAGAGGCTTTCAAACTCAAAGTGACTTTCAAATCGACATTTCATGTGCACATTAACAGACTTCAACAGCAGACATTTAATGGCCTCACAAGCGGATACTGATAATTATTGTATTTTCAGTCACTTGTGAAACGAGAACCATGTGACCCCTTTTGACAGGACAGAAAAAGCTCATGCTGAAATATTGTACGAATGGTGGATTACAACTATAAAGCTTATAAAAACATTACTGTAAAAATGTTAATTTCAGAATAATTAAATTTCGCCAATCACGACTAACAAGAATTCGCAAAATTAAATCCCCGCGAAAAAGTGCCCAAGTACAGCAGCATCATCACCCAAAAATTTCAAATTGCAAAATGTATACTCGTGAAAATGTTACCAATCGCAAATCGCGAAAAAAAGGAAACCGCGAAATTAAAATGTTTTACGTAACCTTTTTATTATGGCAAGGGAGCATAGAAAAAAATATTAAAAAACTTATATCCAATCAAACAAATCCCACTAGAATCGCTTGCACTTAGATGAAGATAATTTGTACTAATTGTTAAGAATTGTGAAATGATTTTTCTCTCTTTAATAATAAATACATTTTGTGCAATTTAATCCTATGCATGCTACATAAAGTTAGGGTGTCAACACCTGTCGGGAGTATCTTAAAGGCCAACTCCAAGATTTCAATATTAATTTTTTGTGTATAAAAATAGTCAACTAGAAATACAGTAGTCACATAAAATGCTCAAATTGACCAATTGAGTTGAATCAGAGTATTCAGAATGGTAAGGCCATGGCCCGATCGCTAATAGCCTCGTCCCCAGAAGCCCCAGAATTTCACCGAAGTGGTCAATATTTTAGATCAGAAGAAAGCTACTATTTGTCTCAGTTACCCTGTGAAATGGAGGGCTAAAGGATGTTGGTTTGGAAGTTATGAGCGAAAATAGGCCCTATTTTGGTGACCAATATTATTTTACACAGCACTCTATGGGGGCTTACAAAAAATCATGTTTTTAGGTCTCACATCAAAACGGATTGAAATATCGCGGAAAAATTTACAGATGAGTTGTGGGTGAAGTCCATTAGCAAGATGAAAAAACGGCATCTACTTAAATCGGGGCCATCCCCCTTAAAGGCCAAACTCCAAGATTCAAAATATAATTTTTTTGGGTATTAGATAAAAAATAGTCAACTACAAAACCAACTACAGATAGGTCACAGAAAATGCTCAAATTAATCATGAGAGAATCAGGATCCAGAAGGTTAAAACAAATTGTTTTTTCTATTGAAGGACATTGATTTTAAAGCTTAGATATTTCAAACATGATTAAGTATGTGGGACAATTTTACATGAAAAAAAAAACAAAAAAACATTGATTTGTTAGAAAAATTGAGGGCCCATCCTATGGAAATTTCTGAGTCGGCCTTTTTAAAGGTCTTAAAGTCTGTCCATTAGTTGTCGCGAGCTCACGATTGCTCCATGACCTTTTCTTACAACTTGATCTGAGATTATCCTTTCACCTTTAAAGGTGAATGAAGTAAAACTTTAAATAGGGTACCTATGAAACTACTGCCACAGGTACAATTGGATATGGTGTGTTTTACTTTTTTTTTACTAAAGCAATATTAGCACATTTTTTGAAGAGCGCCCCCAATTTTTCAAAAAAATTGAGATTTTTACACGGTGCACTTGTTAACTGGCTAGTAAACCATATCTGTGAATCGTTAAGTTCGAAAAATGTCCGTGTCTCACAATGAAGGAATTTTTGTAATTGTAATAATTAATTTATCGGATTCCCGATAATAATTCAACGGCTGCTGGAAACGGCTTCCAATGTGAAATAGCCGGAATAGCGCCATGTCTTGTCTACGCTCATACATTAGTTGTTTTGATTGGTGAAGCAAATCAAGTTAGAGGTTATTTAACGAGGTGGCACTATTTCATCATGGACGGGACATAAACGTAGCATTCCAGCTCTCTGCCTGAAGTCCAATCGGGATCCAAAATTTTCTAATAACAGGCGTTCTCGAAACAACAAAGGTCGCCAGACCAGATGCAGTAGCTAACGACACGAAGCAAAGATTTTAAAATCTTAGGGAAGAACAATGGAAAAAGGTGGTCTTGAACCACTGAGGCCCTTCCATTGACATGACCTTCGAAGTTTGGCACTGAGAGTTGACCACACCCACCACGCTTCATCCTCCTAGAACAGGATTAGTGATTTGACCTTGAATGACCCACGACCTTAAAAAATGTCGGATGAATGTTGACCATATTCCTAGGTTTCAAACCATAGCATGTGCAAGGATTTGACTTTGAATGGACCCCAGCATGACCGTGAAAGACCTTCAATTGTGGTACTGAATGTTGACCCCCACCACCAAGTTTCATCCTACCACATATTTAATGATTTGACCTTGGATGTACCCAGCATGACTTGAAATGACCTTTAAATTTTTGATAATGAATGTGACCACACCCACCAATTTTCACCCTCCTACCAATGTTTAGATGATTGACCTTGCATGACCTCGCATGACTTCAAAGGACCTTCAAAAAATTCGGCACTGAATGTCGACCTACCACAACAGATAAAGTTTATAGCAATTTAACTCCATTTTTCCTATTTTTGACCACATGGACCTTTAACCGCCATGGCACGTGACCCTCCTCCGAACTCATCGCAGCCTACTCGAGTGACCATCTATGGTGCAAAAGATGGGACACCCAATGATTAGATCAAAGATATCGTGTTGACAACATTTATTTTTTATAGTGATTTAGCCCTATTTTTGAACACATTTGACCATATTTTTGGCTCAGTTGACCTTGATCCATGACACAAGAGCCACTTCGGATCCCCACCCAACGCGTAACTCAGCTACATCTATGTTCCGAAGATGGATACCCACACTTGCTTAGTTCCAAAGATATCGCGTCGGACACACACAAGAACACACACACACGGACGGAGGGAGATTCTATAGTCCCCCTTGGCCAACTAAAGTTGGCGGGGGGACCAAAAAAATCACTTAAGTTATGATAAATACGCATTTTTTAGCATTCTCGTTCGCAGTATAGTTCCTAGAACAATCACCAACTTAAAAACTGTGCCAAAATATCAAATTTTGAAAATAGGGGGCGCTCTTCAAAAAATGTGCTAATATGCTTTAATTAAAATGGCCAGTATCTCAACATTACAGTTACTTAGAAACCAGTAATGTGAAGTGATTTTCAAGAGGCATTATGTAGGTTCACAGAGAGACATGATCAATGACTTCAGTTGACTGTATGTGTGGAAGAAATTTTCGCGAGGTTTTTATTTTTGCGAATTTCATGAGGTGAACATAATAGTGCCGAAAATAAAAACTCACGAAAATAACTTTTTTTCCAACAGATTTTGTATTAAATTGATGTCAATACAGTTGAAATTTAAATTCCGCCACATTGGCAAAAACTGGGTTAAAATCACCGGCAAATATCTGTACGTGGAAATTTCCACGTACAATTACTCTTTAATTACGCTTAGCAACTTAGCAAGATTATCTGTTTAGTTTTCACATGGACATTAACTTGACCCAGAAAACTTGAGTCAGATAGCACATATTAATTTTGAAATCCCCCCCCCCCAGTTTTGAATGTTAAAACAATTTTTTTTTTGCAGAAATATGTAGGTAATTGGCTAGGGGAAAACTATACCTGTGAATGGTAAAGCCTCAAAATTTTGCAATTGTCACAAAAGAGAGATTTTGTAATATAAATACAATATTATCAAAGACCCCACTTTTGATTTCAACGGTCACTGGAAATGCATTGTGCTCCAATATGTTGTTCTGTCGGTTAATGGAAGTCAAGTTACGGTCATTTTTGAGCTGGAACTCTTCATTATGGGATGGACTCCATGAATTAGAATCATCATTTTAATTACAAATCCCTTATTTTTTTTTTTTTTTTTAATTACAAAATCGTTCCCAGGTATAGTTTACGAGACAATTGCCAACACCACCATGAATAATCTGAAAATCTTGAAAATTGGGGTGTTCTTCAAAAATGTTTTATTTTGCTTTGAAAAAAAAAGAGATCCACTGTAATTTTTGAGATGTCGCCTACACTTTCACTTTTCAAAATCACTTTTAAAAATGTCACATGTAATTCTGTTAATATTGATCCCTAAATCATGCTATCAGGTGGGGTCGGTAGGCACTATGAGCTTTGGCATCCTCATCTACCAATGACATGGTTCATGTTAACAGTTAAGTTGTACACAATTACGAATTGACATGTGTGATGGGTATCATATATCATACCCAAAAACCAGGGGGGGTGTTTTATTTTTGATTAAAAAGTTTTTTATTTTTTTCAAAATACACTGTGAATGGAAAGTTAATGAAACTGTGTCCTGAAGAATGAGGGTCTTTTGGCTCATAGTGAGGATGAGATGGGATGCGAACAGAAAGGAACAGATGGGATAGAATGAGATGCGATGAGGAATGGGAAGGGATATGGGATGGGAGAGGGGGATGGATGGATGGATGGATATCATCAGAATATAAGTCGCAAGATCATGTTAAAAATCCGCAATTCAGTAAAAACCAAATTTTAGACAAGTCATGTGAACAAATGTCAACTCCTGCTGTATTTACTTCTCTTCTCCAGCTACCCCTTCCCAAATCCATTATTAGTATTCCTTATATTCACTAAGAAAGCAATTATTCTGTCCCCTCAACCGTTACAAAATGCGATACCCAAAACAGTGATATTATATTGATGTGTCGTTCATTTTTCTGCATAGACACAATCGAATCCCAGTCAAATTTATATTGAAGTTGTAAAACATGCACGAGCTTTCCCCCTAGAGAACGCCATCGAACGGACCTTGTCTTCTGCTGCAAATGTCAGAGGGCTCACAATCCCTCGGCATTACTACTGACTACTGCCGAATATTCACAGCCCAATTTACTTCACATTTTGCATTGATTTGCCATTTATCCGTCCCATCGACTCAAGTCTGAGTAAACAAAACACTGGCAAATGATCCCGCATAAAAGTGGTAGCAAACACCACTTGGCCCTCGTAAAAATATAGGTTTGGCAAAACCCCACATTTATATCGAAACTAAGCTTACGAATAGCAAGGCAATCATGCCTGATATTAGCCTGTGGACTGTATTGGTTTTTTGCTCTCAAATTATAGGCCATGAATAAAGTTCCTGCAATAGGTTTGCCGTCCGTCGAGTATGGGATCGTATGAAGAACCAGCCAGCATAAATAGCGTCGCGAGTGTTTTCTCCTTCGAAATCCAGCCGTGGTAATCTTATGTGTTAATTGTGCATACCTGCCGGTGTGTCGGGTGAATTGAAAGGATAGGGATACTACATGAAGGATTTCAATGGGCAACATTATCATGTACTCCTTGCCATCAATAGATTTTCAGATTCTTTATTTTACCATTGACTGTCGCAATATGGTTAACTGTTCTGATCACTGGATTTGGGATGGTATTTTATTTGTTATGCAGGGAATTATCAGCAAAGCAAGCAGAATGGAAAAATGTTAACTTTTTTATTTTAAAAATACATCATCCCCAGAAACACGTCATCTGCTGTCTCAGTTTGCCAATCAATAGAGCAAACATGAAACATTTGACCTCTAAATGACCTTTGACCCAAGATGACCTTATTTTTAAAAAAAATATTTTCACCTGGAATACAACATTACTTGCAAAATATGTGCAAATGAGCTCATTATCATGAATATGCAAATGAGGTCAAGAGTTGCAAATGGGAAAAACATATGCTTGCCTAAAAGAAAAGGGTGCTTATAAACAAAGGCTGAAAAAAAAAATCCTATTTGCTCCTATAGGCAATTAGGAATTTCCCAATTTTTGTACCAAAGAAACAGTTCTCAGCTTAATCCTTTCAGATAGGGATATTTTTGATAGAAAGCTTTACACCAGTGCAACAATCAGAATTTTCATACTTTTAGGGACACCTGTTATTTGAAATCTCTTGTTGCACCTTTAAAGGTGCAACAAGAGATTTTGAGGCACCCAAATATTGTGTCATAATTAGTAATTTCATCATAGATTAGACAATCGATTTTTCTTATCTTGTATTTGGCTACAGAAAGCTCTTAAAAGAGAAAAAAGGCCATTTTGATTTGCTTATATTTCAATATAAAACATAGGCTGAATTTTGTATTTGCTCCTATACAAAATTAGAAATTTCACAATAATTTTTGTACCAAAGAAACATTTCTCAGCTTAATCCTTTCAGATGGGGATATTTTTGATGGAAAGCTTTACAATAGTGCAAAAATTAGAATTTTCACATTTTTAAGGACACCTGTTATGTGAAATCTCTCATTGCACCTTTAAGTGTGGTCTGTAAGCAGACAACATAAAATGCTTCAATGGGTCAACAATTTTCAAAAGCATAAATTATGGTCTTTTTGGTTTACCACTATGATTTTCCATAACAGATTTAATTACATTGTTGCAAAATTAAAGAAGCATTTTGTGATACTCTTGAGCCACTATCGTTTGCACTTGTAACACATATGGCACGTGCACCCTATGAAACTGATTCAGTATGAAGAGTTGACAAGGGCGTCAAAGGTCATTTAAAAGTATTTGTTTTAAGTATGTGTATGTTGAGAGTGTGTGTATGTCATGTGTGTGTGCTAGCATGTGTGTGATGTGATGTATGCCTTTGTGTGTGTGTGCTATTTGTTTTCTGTGTTGCATTCCTGTTTATGTTCATTCAATTACATACCTTGGTGGGGACATTTTCTTCTTGCGGTATTAGGAAAGCTGAAGTTAGAAGCAGAACTTCAGATCTGATCTTCTCTGCAAATTTCTCTGCATGAGTATGTCCAATACAAGTTAAATTTCATCATTTATTAAAGCGGCACTGGCACATTTTCACAAAATATGAAATTTCTTCAATTTGCTCGCAAATGATAATCTAGGCCATTGGAAGAACAGAGATATATTTTACACATAAAAATAACATACCCAAAACAGATAGGGGACATTGATATGAGGATAAAGACATCCAGGTAATTTGTAGGTCAACTTTTAAGTTTTCCATAACTTTAATCAACAAATGTGCATATTACATGAATATTTTTGACTCGTACTCACTGATATTAAAACCACAAAGGTTATAGGCCGATCAAACAGTGTGCATAGCATGGGAAACATGCATACGGCGTGCGTGTTGTGTTAAACGCCATTTTCGTTGTCTGCTGAATTTAACGTCGCCGGCGACGTTAAATTAAAAATCGTTCTGTTTACCCATAAGGAAGCTGATTTGGTCTTAATCATTTCGGGTGAGGGTTTTTGTATATAGAAGCCTTACAACCATGCAAAAATATCGATTTTGAAAAATCTTGAGGGCGCACTATTTTTCAAATGTGCCAGTGTCTCTTTAAGACACCAAAAGCTAACAGTTCAGTGTGTCATATGTTGCCATGGTTACAGAGCATCAGAGCTATAACTTGTAGTGGCACTGAACTTAACAGGGCTTTAGTGGAATTACATGAATGGCACTGTTCTAAAATATTTATGGAAAATTTTTAACTAAAATTACTGTGATTATTACTTTTTAAAGTGTTTTATTTAAAGACACTATCAGTGATTAACACGAAAGAGTCAAAATATTTGAAATTTGCAGTAATAGCTTAAAATTGAAGGATAAGTCTGTATAATTCTCGTAAGTTATTTTTTCCAACTGAAGAATTGCAGAAAAGGAAGAAAACGGCAGTCTTCAAAGATATGACTCTCCATTGAATTATGTGTTGTAGTAAGTGTCCGTACGGACAGTAATGACTAAAACATCGGATTCTGTGCCTATTGGATTGCTTCTGGTCTTATCATTTGCAGAGTATGTTAGGGTACCCGTACTTGTTACAGACGTCCAAAAATCTGATTTTTGATGATTTTTTTTGATTTTATGATTCAGCAAATCACTAATAGTGCCTTTAAGGAATACAATTCTATCACAGTTCACAGAACTCTAAAATGGTGTATTTACAGTGGCATGACCAGACCTTTGCAAATGGGGGGGGGCAGAAGGGGTGCCGAGGCATAGACACTGTACAAACGGTCAGTTTATTCGGGGGCTGGTGGGGGGGGCAAGGGTTATGAGCAGGGACGCGCGACCCCCCCCCCCGCTGGTTACCTTTTATTTTCACTTTTAAGACACTTCTGTAGCCAAATAAATGGTTAGAAATTTATTGAATGTCTAATATACTGTATAAGTGGAAATTTTCGCGAGGTTTTTATTTTCGCGAATTTCGGGAGTGAACATAAAACCGCGAAAATAAAAACTCGTGAAAATAACTTTTTCCGATAGATTTGTATTGCATTGATATAAAACCGTGAAATTAAATTCTCGCGCATTTGGCAAAACTGTTAAAATCGTGAAAATATCTGTACGCGAAAATGTCCACTTAATTATACAGTATACAAAACCACTACATATGACAGAAATTGCTGATGCCTTGAAATCTCTTGTTGAACCTTTAATGAACATGTTTTTTTCCACAAAATGTATTGCACAAACATTAAATTGTCGCCACATAAACAAATTTGCTTTGTAAAGATAATACACGATTCATTTCAAGTGAAGATGCCAAAACCTCTGTACTGTCCCATTATCAGTTTCTAGAAACACTGCTGGCGGGGAAATACATTAATACCATCCAGTATCGTTGATAGAGTTTCTGCTTATCCTCTATTATCTTCTCGCCCATCACAAAAGCTCTGAAGATCACATCAAAAATAGCTCAGTGATTGTCATCGCTCAAAGAAAACATGCAAGCCTCGTAGCTGCATCTCGCGTTTCGATAAAATTTGATGTGGATTTCAAAACATGGTGGGTTAAAAAGATCATTCACCTCTTTTCCTCATCAGCCAGCTAACAGCCTGGGGACCGTAATAATTCTGCGGATAGCACATATTTACATTTGACAGTCAAAACATTTGCCGGGAATTGGTTCTTGTTTGACTAACAAGAAAGATTTTGTTTGGGGGTATGCCCGTGAATTTAAAACAAACCAACACACCCTTCCTAGTTATTCCTTTATGGAAACATTATTGTTATGGTATACCTGCAGCTATTGACAAGCTGCTACCTTTGGATCTGTATTCCGATACCTTAAAATTGTATTTAAAAGGTAGGTGACCGGATCGACAACCTCGCCCCCCACTTTACTCCATCGAAAGTAGATTTTGGTATCAGAAAAAGTTCAAACCCCGTTGAAATTTAAGGCCCAGGAAATGTCTCCAAATGTGGTCGACCGCATTAATTAAAACACACAAAAACGCATGCACACACACACACACTCTGTCATATGTTTCTACTTTCCAAATGGCTGTACCGTTTAACTCAAAATTTGTAATTAAAGGGGCATTTCGTGATCCACAGCCTCATCCCCCGACTTATCTCAAAAAAGTTGAGATTTTTATGTCATCTGAACCGTCAACATTAGTAATCCATGTCCACCTAATTTTACGTGCAAATTCGGTCGTAAATGCAAGAAATTTGCAATTTTGTATTTTAAACGGGCAGAAATTATAGCACAGTGGCCTATGGGACCGTGGGACACAAAGCATTTGGTCATAACACAAAACCACAAGGTCAGGATCAACTAAAAAGTTGTGAATAACCTTTTCTCAAGGATATCTAGTGAACAATGAATAAAACAGAAGTGCTTGGGGAATCACAAAATGCACCTTTAATAACCAAAATCATGGTGTGAAGTCAGTGACAGCTACTCAAATCATACAAGTCCACCCCACCCACCCTAACATTAAATAGCATCCACCATGATTATTGCTTTTCAAACAACAGAATTCTTTGTAATCAGGTTTCAGGCTAATTCAAGAGGGTGTTTTGAATCAATCCCATAATGCATAGCAATGTTCCTATACTGTACTGTACTAAACACATGTCAGTACTTAGGGATAGAAAGTGTCCAAAAGTTTAAGAACCACAAGACATTTCATAATCATGCTAAAAATTCTCTAAGTACTAATGCTTTGTGGGCTTAAATGAGCGTTAAAGTCGGGGTTTTTATGTGTTAAGAATAGGATTTCTATGAGATCACATGACCCTATTGAGGTGAAATTTCCCCAAAACTGGTGCATTGTGGGATTGACTCAAAACACCCTCTGGGCTAATTCCAAATGTAGTCCAAAAATAAATTATTCACACTAAAATAAATATAATTTTTTTACCTCTACCATGAATAAAAATTGATTAAACTAGAATTTTGCGGTTCTCGACTTTCGCGCTCACTATATTCAAAGAATATAAGCTGTGGGCCACTCCATAAAAAACTTAACATTTTAGTGACCCATACACACACACATACACACGCACAATGGATTGCAAAGTGGTTCTGCCAGCTATGCTGGCGGGAAACAAAAACTTATGTTGAAACGCTTATTCAAGGCTGGTGTTGTATTGAAATAGTAATATAGCTCTCCGTATGATATAAAGCAAAAATACAGCAAGTAAACTTGCGTCATCCCCCTGGCAAGATGGCAGTCTGAAACACGACCTCAGATGACCTTTGACCTTGGTCCATGACCTTTGACATCATCCACACATGAAGGAACCCCTATTGCACCTTAACCCCAAGTCTGGTTCAAATCGGACATAAACTTTTCGAAGGAGACGCGAAAAACGAAAACCTAACCAAAACCTAACCAAACTGGAACACACACACATACATACGGACATTCGCACCCTCACAATATCCCCTCTGCTTTTCAAGCCAGGGGGATAAAAATGAAAAACTTTGGAATGCATTGTTTCTGATTTCAAATAAATATATGTTGCAAAAATGCCACCACTTTTTCAATTAAACAAACCAAACAAAATTAAAACATACAAGAACAACAAACAGCAAAGTATTTCTAATTCTGAATGATATAGTTTCTTCATGGTAAATCTAAAGATTTTGACACACATATGGACATAAAGTGATCAAATAAAACAAATATCGCCAGCGAATAACATCACATGGTCCCTACAACAATTGCTCTTTTGGGGCCATGTGTTTACCCAGCATGACAAATTCTACCCGGCATATGGTACCTCAATGAATTAAACAAACTCTTCAAGTGCCGCTTGTGACGATAAATAAAATTAAAACGGACAACCGAGAAATGAGAGCCGCCTGAGGTTTTCTTCATTCTTTCTGCCCATGAGCAAACTCCAATGGTTGCTCTCTCTTCTGCTGAGCATACAGAAATCTGGAAATATTCTGGAGTGCATGGCGGATTCTCTACGGACGTATTATTGAAAATTTACCGCATTGATATTGGTTCGTAACCTTTTGCAATTTGATGAGACGGCTGTCGTGTTTACTGAATTATGCCAGGGGTGCCTGGTCATATACTGTCGCTTGCCACTTCGCATACACATTCTGCAATGGCAGAAATTGAGGTCATGACTGAGGCCTTACAACTCTGATTCAATTCGATTTCTGGATAGTAAGAGAGAATTAACTTTTTACAATGTCTTGTCTTTCTTTACATCATAGATTCATATTAATGATGATGATGACGACGACGACGATGATGATGGCGCAGTGAGTGCAAATGTACTACGACCTTTTGAAGTGTTAAAGTGTACCAATGCTACGCGTAGCCATGGTGATCAAAGGATACTTTACGTGTAACCGTACAGCACGTGCTTAAAGTGCAGCGACACTAACCAAGCGTGTACACACAATGTACACTTTGCAGATGTGGATCAAGTGTAGACGTTGCCCGTGTAGACGCAAACTGGTATACGAGGAAACAGATTGATCTGGATCTGCACTGTAGATTGTGATGATCGACTATGGTTTTGTTTACTGCATGTGACACATTTCTGAACTGATTTCAAAAGATGATGATGATGATGCCAATGAATTGATGATGACAATGATGATGTTGACGACACTGATGACAAGATGTTGACGATGTTGGTGGTGATAATAGTAATGATGGTAGTTATGGTGATGATGTTGGTCTGATAAAGGATAGAGAAGATGAAAATGATGATGGAGGTGGAGATGATGAAGATGAAGATTAAGGTGAAGATGATGACATATGTAAGAACAAGGAATGACAATGTTTTGCCAATGACATCATTCACAAACAACGAATTATAAAAAAAAACAAAAAAAAAACATTGTTTGCCAAGTAAAAAATAGCCACAACTACTTCATTTTCATACTTTGTTTCAAACAAGCAATGTAGACATTTAAATAAACAAAGTTCTACTTTGGTAGTAGTTTACAGCATTAATGTGTCACTATGAGCTAGTAAAATCTCATCCCCTTGCCACAGTTCAGTAGCTTTCATTCACCAATGTATTTAAAAATATACCCCCTAGTTTCTGGGTATGATATATGATACCCAGATCACACAAAGTCAGTTCATGTCAATGTATGTACAAGTACAACCCACTGAACTGCGTCCTTGGTGGATGAGCATATTGCAACTCATAGTGTGTATCACAACACCATATAACCAAAATATATCAGTGAATTGTAAATGCAGTATCATCTTTCCTAGATACTGCCCATACAACATAATTCGCCATTGAAACTTGTTATGGAGTGCTTCACCTAACATGAAATCAGATATCCCCAAGTCTTTCCCAAAGTTTTGCAATTAAAACTACAATTAAGATTTTGATAATGCCCGCCAAGCGGTTCATTTTGCTTAATTGAATCATACATGTACACACTCCTCTGTCAACTACTAAAATGTGCCCCCTCCCCCCCAAAAAATGCATGTTATATTTTCATTTTTTTTGTAATTGAAATTTTCCATCATATCCATAAAGCCTATCCTTTTCTCCGCATACTCTTCAAATTTCATCTGAGTCACTATGTCAGTGACCTCCTCTTTTCATTGATGCATTAAAGATCTGGCATGCGACTTTAACATAATTTTAAAAATAAAAATCTGGCTGCTGGAAGTTTATTTTTGAGGAAAATATCATCTTTTTCTCATAGAGCTCTGTACATTTTTTTCAAATAAAGAAAATCTGGCCGTTAGCTTGTCTTCACCTCTGAAGACAACCTGTCTTTGACCATTGAGGGAAATAGTCTGTTCACAACAATTACATCAGTCAAAGTGTTTGATGAAACTCAAGTTTGATTTTCAGTGCATGGTTACTGTTTGTTTGTAGTTTTTTTCCTATCAAATGGCCCATACCAAAACTAGGAAGTCTTCAACAACCATTAAAGGGATTAGCAGCGATAATGCGAGAGAATCGAAAAAATGTGGAAATGCATGTTTTTAACTTATAAATCAGGGATAAGTGTGTACAATTCCGTATAACTGCTTTAATGCGAGAGAATCGAAAAAATGTGGAAATGCATGTTTTTAACTTATAAATCAGGGATAAGCGTGTACAATTCCATATAACTGCTTTAATGTAGAAACAAACCACGCAATAGTGAAAAAACTGAAGTATTTGAGGAAATTTGTCATACTGTCTCCCGCAAATAGACATAACAGCGACAGCATCTCAAAATCTGCCTTTAACAACTGATTGCGGTTTACACCAGTGCAGAATGAACAAAGATCAATAATGTTTGTGTTTGAGGTCAAACTGTATTGATCCTGGTGCACAACATCACGCTGAAAATCGGTGACATTCACCTGGAAAAGTTTTTTTTTTATCTCAAGTCGGAATTTTGATACGCACATATAGAAATTACAGAAGCATAAAAAGTACTGCCTTGCCTTTAATACACAGATTTCAAGCCAACCACTTGCAGGGTATGTTCACATATCCATTGCCAGTAACAAAAATATAAAAATATGAATTTTGATGATTTTTTAATGTTTCGGATTAGCAAATCGCTGCTAATCCCCTTAATACTAATTAAATCCATTGGTATTTAATTCATCTAGTGCAATTAACAATATTCACATGGATTTGTCAGACACACTGAAGAGAAACTATTTTAAGTTTGGCCCTAATTATTATTCTAAATGAGAGTATAGTAAAACACTGTACATATGATAAAAGACTGGATAAAACAATACCAACAATGATAACACCAACTAAAAGGATCACATTTTGGGGAGGCACTCTGTAGATGTACTTCAGTTAGAAATTGATCCATCATCTGACATACACCTCATCACATTACAAATCCTCATCCATCACGCATTATCCAACACCACTGCCATGTGATATTGAGAATTGTATGACATTCACAATGTGCTATCCATGCCAGCAATGTCACAAATGAACTTGCATGAGAACATTAAAATCCTTTAAACATCAATCATGTGACACTCAACCCTCCGATTATTGCTTGAACTTGAAATCCATTAGTACTTGGTGGTAAGAACATGCATTGGTAAAGTTATCAAGTTTATGCTGAAGGGGTACATATAAAACAATTATACACTCATTTGCAGGGTTTTCTCTGAAGATTTTTTACTTCAGCCAAATATGTAATCTTCACAAACTGAGCGTTTGAGTTGAGTTGTGTACACGTGAGAAGTGCATATCAGAACTGTGAAGTCCCTAGTCCTTTCAACCCAGGTAGATTTGGAAAAAACACGCAAGTCAGATGGTGTCACTGCAGCCATCTCACACCACTAAACTAAGACTAGGCTTATTTGTACTAATTTGTACACATGTGCATGTGTGCACGCATGCTTGCGCACATACACACAGACACAAGTATAAGTACACACATGCATCATGCTACCATAAGGTCTTTTTGATTACATTAGACTAATGAGCTCATTTGTATATGAAGAAAACAATGTGTGAGGCCAGGCGGGTGACACTGTGTACAAATGCCCACAGACAATTTCGATATCGATAGTGATAGCGCCACCATTTTCGATAAGCTACATAATTATTTATGCAGCATGACGTAAATCGGGGGATGACGTAGTGCAATAGCGCCACGTACGACTGGCGAACTATAAGCTACAGATTTCATGTATATCAGTGTGCAGTATGCATCCATTCTCTTGATCGAGTGTCCTATCCCCATTTATTTAGGATCCCTGGTGAGGCCACCTTAAATACAGACTGTGTAAATCTTGATAAACAATATATTTCCAAAGAAAAAATGCAGCAAAGAAAAAAATATTCAATCATAATGCACCCGTCACAATTCACCAGATAAGGTAAACACATGAGAAACACATGAGAAATGCATGAGAAACACATGAGAAATGCAATGGAAAAACATGAGAAATGCATGAGAAACACATGAGAAATGCATGAGAAACACATGAGAAATGCATGAGAAACACATGAGAAATGCATGAGAAACACATGAGAAATGCATGAGAAATAAATGTCAATTTTGGCATCCGTTGATTATATGTGGAAATGCGTTTCTTGTCATTTTACCCTTTGGATGGATGATCATCATCAGGTGATGTTTGTCAACAGGGCCGTACGCAGGATTTAATTTGGGGGTGTGGGACTTCAAGAAAGTGGACTTCTTCTTTGAAAAAGTGGACCTTTTTTGGTAAAAGTGGACCTAACCCCTAAAATGGTCCTTTTTTGACTTTTAGAACATTTTATCACCAAAAAGTGGACTTTCGTGTCAAAGTTGCTCTAAATTGTGGACTTTTTATCAAAAAATTCAGCAAAAAGTGGACCTTCTGCTCCTTTTGTGGAATTTGGGGGGTTCGACCGCACCCCCCTTGCGTACGGGCCTGTTTGTCAAAGCAGCCAGAAGCCATTGTAAGGTTGCAACTTCTCTATGGCAAAGAAATCAGGGGTGGTGCCAGAGTAAATTATCTAAAGGAGGGCAAAAAATGACACGATTACCTCAGATAGGTAAAACAACTAATTTTAACACAATTTATTGCTTAAAACTGATGTTTTTTTTATGAATTTTGAAACTCTTGGGGCAGCCGTCCCCTGCCAGTCCCCTGGCGCTGGTCGCCCCCTGCCACCCCCGGCCCTGCCCCTGAAAGAAATACCACACTGCTTATTTGTAACACAAACATGATCTTCAGTCTCAGATTTTTTTGAATGCCCCATCTGAAAAGCATCTACAGTCAGCGTACAGACAGCCAGCTATAGAGTCGTGAATCTGTATATATTTAAGGCCCAAATAGTGAATTTTCTGGCAGCCATATGCAGGAAAAGGGAGAAGAAGCGTGAAAATTAAATGTCACCTGGGACCCAGGCACTGATTGCGTGTTATTCAAGAACTGACAATAGCTGACGGAGTCTGTGGTGGTATATTGACAGCTAAGAAGTGCTGCGTGCAATGGTTTGTGATGCGTGACTGAGAAAAAGTACATGTATTGTTGCAAAATGAAAAGGGAAAAGCAAATTTAGAAAAAAAAGAGCTGATTTGAAGTATATAAGAACTGACCAAAAATGGCAAGATTCTAATGTCTGACTTGAGGACATTAAAGTACTATAATAATGCTTGCATTAGCCAGATTTGGAGTGGAATTATGTATGTCAAATTTGAAAGTTAGTACATGTTTTAACATTTGTGATGTGATCTGGGAAAACCCGTCGCATGTCGCACAGGACAGTTTTGAAAAAATAAAGAAAATACCTTAAAATCTGTTATGTTGTACTTTATTTTTTGTCAGATTGTATAAGGCATAACTTTTGATATGTGTATCATAGAAGAAAGAAGTAAAAAGTTATGGAAACTTTATATTTCTAACTTTGCAATGATAGTCAAAACTCAAAATATAAATTTTGCACCATGTGGCGGGTTTTCCCAGATCGCATCACATTTCTGTCAGGGACCAGAATCATTGAGTGAAAAGACACCATATTATTATAACAACAAGTAAGTTGGAGGGTACCTTTGTGACAACCACAAGTGGGTTAAAAATACCCTAATGAAGAACTTAAGTAGAGGAAAATTACCCTATACATTTATGGGCCACAACTGTTTGGCCCCATGCAAATTGTCTCTTTTATTTTTAGAGCAATTATAAGCAGTTGTGACACAATTTTAACTGATACAAGTAGGGATATGCAAGAGCTATTACCTCTGCAAAAATCAGAAAAATCCATTACAGTAAACTTGCCAATTGGTCTACAACGGTCAGGATTATGAATGTTATAGTGCCCAAATCATATTTGCCTGCATTGAAATTTCATAAAATTTACACAGGATTAAGTCAGTGGTCTAAACATTCCAAATTAGTTGTCAAAAGTGTGTCGCCATTGATGTTTTGTTTTATTCTGGTTTTGTCATAATAAATGAGACTTTCAAACAGCTGTGGGGCTGACTTGGAGTTGATTCCCAAGAATAATGCCACCTTTAATTTTCTAACAATTCGTGAATTTTGCATATACATAATGCTTGTGCATTCACTATGTGAAGGTCCTTCATATAAAAACAATTACAACTTTGTAATAAAATTCCAGATCCAGAATTTTTATCATGTGCAAGTATCTTCAGGTACAGCTGAATTGTACAAACAGGTTTACTATATTAAATCAATAATCCAATTCATACAAATTGGAATTTGGAATTGAGCAGTTTGGGAGACTAGCTTTAATTTTAAGTTGACTTTTCTCATTAACACACAAAAAATTATATTTAAAAAAAATCTCTGAGTCTGCCTTTAATCAGAAAAAAATTAGAAAATGAAGGTGACACTTTCACACTGATTAAATATTTAAGGAGATATCAGTAGGAACTATAACCATAAGATTTTGTTAAAAATGCATGACATTGACAAGTGTCATTACTTTTTACTTGGAAGCAAGATTAAAATTGCAAACAAACAGCAAATAATTATAGCTTATCATCTTGTAGGATTATCCACTGGAGTTAAATAGTTAACTAAAATACCTTCAGAAGACATAGCATAGCAGTTAAATCTATATGGTTTATAAATTGTTTTGTTCACCTAACTTTGTGTTCATATACCTATTTTCAATACTTCTAATACATTTTATTTGAAGCGATGTGCAGCTTGCTTTGCAGATGACACACGCACAAAAAAAACATTACTTGGCTAGCTACCTTGTGGAAAGAATTTATAATTTTATGTTTGTATAGATGTAACATTTGAAGGGAGAAATAAATCTATTACATATTACTTTACAAACCATCCCAAACAGATAATGCCCATCATGCTGAAAACAAACTCACAGAAGATTAATTAAAGGCTGGATAGAAAAATAAAAATCATGATTTGCTGACTTGTATTTGTGCCCCTCTCTCGCCAAAAATTTTAATCAAATTTTCGGTTTCAAAAAACACATTGGAAGCAGGTGTTCTTTAGCCAGTGACAAATTCATGTGGGATTGCCGAGTTCTGAAACTTGACACACTTAAACGCAAATCTATAATTCACAGGGCAGCAGCAAACGACGACAACCGTTGTCTAAAATTAAACCCCGTTGTGGTTGACTGGTTGGTGTTTCGCTTATTTGCCCATGGTGAGCTATTTGTGGCATTATTTAACATACACACAAGAGGTTTGGTGAGTTGTGACCCAGTATTTTTTTTTGTATAAAATGCCGATTTTCTTGAACGAGGGAAAGTCAAAGGGGATTTGAAATCTCTTGTTCTGTCCTCCTCTTTAGAGTAATTCAGTAAGTCGATTTTACAAGGTGCAATTTGTGATTCCAGCACCAACTCTTTTATCATTGTCATAGAATCCCTGAGAAAAGCTATTCAAAACATTTAGTTGATCCCGACCTGTGCGGCTTTGGTTATGAAAAAATGACCTCTTTCCCACGGTACAATAGGCCAATATTCTATAATTTGTCCGTTTACGACAGAACATACAAAATTGCAAAAAATACGACCGACTTGCACGTAAGATTATGTACACATGGAATACTGTTAACGTTCGGATGACATAAAATCTCAACTTTTGTTGGTATAGGGGGACGAGGCTGTGGATCACGAAATGCCCTTTCAATAGCGAATAAAATCTTTAACCCCATGAGGTCAACTAGCCAATTGTATTGGTGATTACTACGGTTATAGGAATTATTGAGCCAATTGAGAAATGCGTAAGAAAAGCATGGAGATTTGTACAGATTTATAAAAGGTCTATTTTGATGGTTACTCAGAGGTTATATATGTTGATCATGAATGAGCCAATTAGATATACTCTAAGAAAGGTGTTAGACCTCCGGTGGTTAATTAATTATGCAGAGGGGTGTATTGAGCAATCCACAAGGCACCAGTTTTGGGAATTTCACCTCTATAGGGTAATGTGATCCACCAAAATCCCATCTTAACACATAAAAACCCTGACTTTTACACTCATTTTGCCCCCAAAAGTGTTAGTACTTAGGGAATTTTTAGCATGATCATGAACATTGTTTTGTGGTTCCTCTAGCTTTCTTGTACACTTTTTATTACCTAAGTATGCTGCCATGCGTTTTGTATTGGTACAGAGTTAGGCAAATGCAAGTTATTATGGGCTTGTTCAAACACACTCTGCTTCATATGTAAAACAACCATTTGCGAGGTAGTGGAATATATGGACTAGAAAGAGGTAGGACAATTATCGAATCATTGTACAGAAAATTATATAAATAGATTGTTAATTGAAACCACATGAGTTTATAGTAGGCACCGGAGTTTTGCGCGATCGCGGCACAACGCGCTAAAAGTAGCGATTTTGGCGTCTATCAGATTATTGGTGTCCATCGCGGAATTTCACGATTTAAAAAAAAACCTTTTTAATGTTAATTTGCCAATAAACAAACACAAACTGATTAATATTAAATCATTATTATGCAAACGTCGGCGAAAATTGATGACTCACAAAGCTTCCAATAGTGCAAAATATAGTCCAAATGTTAAATAAATCCTAGCGTAGAACTCTCCTACCTGATTAGTGAACACAGTGACCGACTATTTCCATTTTGAAGCGTCATGATGTGGTTGTGCTTCGGTGCATTAAACAATGCATGCTATAAAAGCTATTCAACTGCGTATCGGTCTTGTTCATAATTGGTTTATATTATCCATGGGATAATAATCTCTTCGGAATTAAACAAATTCGGCCTTGGCCGCGGTAGGAAGGTATTTTCCCGGACGGGAAATCGTAGGGTGCGGAAGAGAGGAAACAATCCCACAATTCAGGGGCAAGGTGGAAACCCTCGTCACGCGGATCACGTCATTGAAGACCGGGATTGCCCCAATCCCCGGCGAAAGTAAAATGAGTCTCGGGGATGTAGACAAAAGCATCAGCCCGGGCAGCGGCCATCTACATCTGATTCAAATAGTTTATTTGGAATCAAGAGGGGAAAATAACAGTGATAAGATGTGCTTCTTGTAATTTTTCTGCCATTGAAAAAAAGACATAGGATGTAAACTTTGGAAGTTTGAGCATAGTGTTTGCAAAGACTTGTTCGTGTGGCCCGGTTGACTAGTAGGCAAACATAACGCATTTTCGCGATTTTTGACTTAAAAATCGCGCATTTTCGCGCTTTTAAAAATACGGGCCGCGCATTTTGCCGTTTTAAATCGCGCAAAACTCCGGTGCATATGTTATAGGAACTGACTTAAAGGGATTAGCAGCGATTAATGCGAGAGATAAAAAAAAATGGGAAATGCATTTTTACAACGATAAATCAGGGATGACAGAGTGTACATTTCCTATAAATGCTTTAATGTTGAAACAAACACCCCAAAATGGTGAAAAAAATGATTTCGAGATTTGAGGAAAATTGTCATACCGTTGAGCCGACAAATAGCAATTACAGCGACGGCATTCAAAAATCTCAACTAAACAGCTGATTGTGGTGGTTTACACCAGTACAAAATTAACCCAAGATAAATATATGTGGTTGAGGTTATACTGTATTGATATGGTGCCACAATATCACGCTGAAAATCTGTGCTATTCACCGGGAAAGGCTTTTTTATCTCAAGTCGAAATTTGTACGCACGTATAGAATTACAGAATCAAGATAATAAAGTACTGCCTTGTCTTTAATACACGGATTTCAAGCCAACCACTTGCAGGTTATGTTCGCATATCCATGCCAGTAACAAAAAATAAAAATATTGAATTTGATTTTTTGAGGTTTCGACTGTAGCAAATCGCTGCCGAATGCCCTTTTAATTACAGTGAAAACAAACACTTCACTAATTCAGTTAAAATTACAATATCTAGAATGGACATGTACAACGAGTTGCACAAATCTAACTGAAAAAAGCAGAGCGGTGACAGTATCCTTGGGATCGAACCCAGTATCCATGGGATCGAACCCAGTATCCATGGGATCGAACCCAGTATCCATGGGAAATCGAACAAAACTTTCTGAATCTGACACCACACAGAGTTAACAGAAATCTTTAGTGAAATGGATGTTTGATGTTCTACGTTTTATGATGGAATTTGAGATTTGAAACAGACCCCAAACATCTAAAATGTAAAGAGACACGGGCACATTTGCAAAATAGGGGCTCTAGATTTTCAAAATTGATATTTTTGCATGGTTGTAAAGCTTTTATAGACATAGCCCTCACCTGCAATTATTAACCTAATCAGCGCGCGTAGGGTAAAACAGAAACAAATTTTATAATCTAATGTCGCCGGCGACATATAAGTGAGGCAGACAATGCAGACATTGTGTGTAACACAAGAACACACATGCCAGAGTTGATTCTCAGGGCATTCACCTTGTTTGATGGTCTGTGACCCTTGTGGTTTTAATATCATTGAGTACAAGTCTATGATATTCATGTAATAGACACATTTGTTGATTAAAGTTACGTCAAACTTAAAAGTTAACCTACTAAGTACCTGGATGTCTTTAGCTCTTTAATGTCCCCCCCCCCCCCATATCTGTTTTGCGATGTTATTTTATGTGTAAAATATATCTCTATTCTTTCAATGGCCTATACTTATCATTTGCAAGCAAATTGAAGAAATTTCATATTTTCTGGAAAATGTGCCAGTGCCGCGTTAAGCAAATGAACGACATACATCAACAATGTAGTGGCCTCCCTAGAACTGGCACCAATATCAATCAATTCTATAATTTAAACAACTTGGTTTCCTAAAAGGAGGAGCTGTTTGTTATCACAAACTATAATACAGTCTAGCCTCAGGTAAACAAATAAAACCTACTGCTTTAATTCTCTTTCCTTTCTCTTCAATATTAAATTAGAAAATTTTGCTTTAGTTATTATAAATATCGTTGCTTCAGTCACACATCGCATGCTAATGCATTAGCTCTTATTATACCAAGTGCTATTTTTATCTTCTCCGATTTTCTATAAAATTAACTCCTCTACAGACCATTCATAATGCAGTTTTCCAGTACTTAAGGTGCAACGACAGATTTCAAGTCAACAAATTATTGTACAGTAATTGTATATTAGATGAATGGAGCAACGGGCGGACATCTTGGTCTACCGAACACAATAGCATTCCAGAGATACCTGTTTAACAGAAGTTGTATCCCGGGTGCACATTTTAGAGACATGCCATCCCATACGCGCAAATACAATGAGCTCAGTGCTGAATTGGCTTGATTCTGTAGTCTGATATGTCGCTTATCCACATTTCAATGGGAACAAATTTTGTATAAATGACCGGCTCTTAACCACCTGCTTGGGCTCTTTTTTGGATGACCAATATGGCCGTCAGTGCCTCAATTACGAAGCCCAGGTTTCCAATCCATTGTAAGAGATCAGTGTTCGAAACCCACTAATGCGCGGTTCAGCAATCTACGTACTTTTCAATGTACCGAGTAGCACTTCTTTGTATGATAAAGAGTATCCTAATTTTATTTTAAAAACTATATTTATCAAGAATCCCAGGCTCATTTTATAAAAATTAGGTACAAATGTATGCCATTTTTGATAAATTTAGATATTTTAAAAGAAAACGGTAAATTAAAGCTGTGTTTTTAATTTCAATGTTAAAAGTAAAAGCCCAGAAAACTTGACTAACCACCGATCATCTTTCAATTGGTGTGAAAGACTAAAACATGGCTGGGGCAAAATGATAGCGTAAAAAAATAAACATGGCGGCTTCGTTAAATCATCTACTGCTTCGAAAGTTAAGCATGAAAATGGTGTTTTCTTCGCAAGGAATATACAAGGACATGAAAAAAATCTGGTAAGTCATAGTTAGGGATATTTCATATATATGTCGAAGAGTCATACCCATCATCCCGTTAAAGTACACGGCCCAAGCGCAGATGAGTTAGTAGTGTTACGTCACGAAAAACACCACGGGCCGATTTCTTCTGCCCGTTTTCAGCAAGTCAACTTAGTGTAAAAAGTATGATATAAAAAAGGCCGATTTTTAAATTGGGCATTTTTATCAGTTAATCTTTATGAGTTTTATTCATTTACTATATAAAATAATATATTAAACCTTAAAATATGTGCAATTAAGAATTAAGAGGATATATGATTCAATTGCTAAATCCCTTCCATTAATTCAAACTCGAACGTAAAACTGGTGCTGGCAAATACTTCTAAAACAAAGACCAATAAACAGTCACAGTGCTTATAAGTATACAAACAAAACTAGTAAAAGGAACATTGAGGACCTAATTACAAGATAAGTTGGGCCAAACAACACAGGAAGTCAATGGGAAAATAGTGTTATCACTTTCAGGAAGGGGGGTGGGGGAGTGAAGAAAATAAGGAAACATGTTATCAGGTTACTGCAAGAAGGATCGCAATAGCCTGCCATTGTCCAGTTGTGTCTTATTAAGTGTTACTTAGTGTGATAACTGCCCAATCCAACAGCGGACGCTTGCAGATGGGGATTTTTTTGGCCCTAAACCGCATTGATATGTACAGTACTGCTTTCAAAAGATTGTAATTACATCAGTTTCAGAAAGGACCAATGATTAGACATTTTGAACAGCCCAAGCATGGAAAACATTTGGATGGCCATGAAGTTTAAACGGCAGGGTGTTACTCTTCAAAATGTAAAAAAAAAAATCATTTTCACGGCCACATTCAGAATAAGCAAGCAAAATACAATCAACTGCTCTAGTCAGTCATACAGCCAACAATACTGTTTCCTAACCAAGGGTCATTGCATCGTAGGTTGATTAGGGTAACTGTGCCTTTTCAGAGCGTATCCTGGCATGCTTCACAAGTTGAACTAGGTTTATAGGTGGCTTATTGGGCATTGGGACCAGCATGCAGAAATTTGCAATGTGTGCTGAGGCCATGTGATGGGTATGTGCAGCCTATAAGACCCTCATTTCAGGTCTTTACAGTGACCCATTTAGTTCCGGGACCCTACGTTCATGTCCAACGCCATATACACCAAATTTTCTTCAAACCGCTAGTCTTTATCAAAGATTAAGGTAAAGGTAGGGGGCGATCGTATGCACATCGGACAAAGACCTGCCTAAAGGCTCTAGCTGGTCCCAAATATTTAAATTCGTAAACGATATATTAACAATGTTTTGCAACGAGGTTAATCCTTAACTTCGATGGATTTTGACGTCAATTATTTTTTCCTAAATTATGATAGTACGAAGATATTTTGAACGCAGGTTTAAAAGGTGATTTGCATGTCACTGGACCCGAGGCTGCCGTAGAAAATACAACGTAGAATTCCTAAATGGACCATGTGTGACCCCCCCACCATAAAAGATGTGTAAACTATTTCATGCATTTACAGAATGTTTACAGGATGTAGTCATTGGAATAAATAATCCAAATCAGTTGTCAAAACTGTGAGCATGATTATTTGTCCTTCTTCTGGTTTTTATCATAATAAATGAGACGTTCCAATCAAACAGTTAGCTGTGACATATAGCTTTAAAAGCCAGTGATTACAATAACAAAAATCTTTATACCAAAACAATAATTAATCTCTATTTTCCATTTCAAGTTGTTTTCACTGTACACTGTAAACATACAGTAACACTTCTGCAAATGCAGAAAATCAAATAGACTCATTGATGTTAAAGCAGCATATTGATTTCCGTCCTTATTTGGTCTTGTCGTTACTATGCGCACCTAGCTGCCATGCAAATTACCTAACTCACCCGCTTTGACTTGCAATTTTAAATTAGTGGTCCACACGAGGAGAAACTCTGGAGTTTTCAAACTCTGGAGTGTCGATTGGGGGGTTTTGACCGTGTGGACGCATCGGGGTTTACACTCCGGAGTTTTTAAAATCGAGGTCAATCTAGCAGGGTTTAATCCCCCTAAAACACTTGGTGGTGAGTTCAACCTCCTAACACTCCGAGTGTTTTTGTTTTGGAGGTCGTGCCGTCCTGGACAGCTACTTCAGGGGATAGTGCGTGGAGGTGGACCTCAAGGTCATCTTTGTTAAATCCCTGTGTTTGAATATCACACGGAAAGTCGGCTTCCGGTATGTTGACTTCTGGTCTAACACTCCGCATATAGAAGCATGAGAGAATGGTCATTGGGGATGATTTTCAGAGTTTGGGGCCATCGGTTGACACAATTTGGAGGAAGTCAAATAATTGGATTACATTTTCACCTCCGGACAGTTTCAAACCCTTGAGTTTTGTGACCGTGTGAACATTGCTTTATAATTATAATTACGTAGCTAATTAACAAAATGCCGATAACTTCCTCCTTAGCTACTGACATCAATTTAATTTGCTGGGATTGAATTTAATTAGCATCAGGCAACACTATGTGCTAGCAGATTAAAAAGACTTGAAATCTTGAAGATCATGTCAACCCATGACATTTTTAATCTAGGCAGCTGTAAGTATGTTTTTAATTAGCTTTAATAAAGTATCCTAACCAGCAGAGTGTTTTCATTAGTGATGATTTTCTGAAATACTTTATTTGCAACCCATGACCAGGTTTATGAGTATGTTTTTTTGTGGTGTTTGCAATGTTTAGGTTTAAGGTTTTAATCCATAATGCAACAATTTTGGAAATTATCATGACATTATTAAGATTTATTGGGTGAAGGTTACTGGGCTCGAGGCTGCTGTCAGAAATGCATACATGTAAGAACCATAAATTAAACGTTTGGAAAACGCCAATGCCCAATCGAGCAGTCATGTCCTGCCCCCATCATGCTGAGTAAACCATGGAAATCTTGGGGCAAAGAATCTTGACATAATGACCTTCCAAATGATCACTGACTTTCATGTTATCGTGCCTCTCTGTCACTCAATCTCCATAGAGATCTTGGTTAAACTTCATTTTGTAACGAAAAAAATATGTTCTCACACGATGAATTTTTTAAATTTGTGGCAGGAAAAATACAATTCAAAATTGTATAGCTCTTTATATAATTTATTACATTAGGCAGCTCTAACTGTGGATAAAAGATGTTCTAGCTTTAGCTTTTATTTGTATCACTTTTCGTCAACAATACTTACCTAGGAGAATAAAATACCATGTGGGAACAATGGGCTATGGACTTAAAGTAATCGTTTATTCATCTTTCTTCTAGCTTCTTTATTTGACATTAAGTGCGGATCTTACTTAAGTGCAAGCTCAAGGCATACATGCAAATATACTCCTCTTCAAAAAAAAAAAAAACCCAAGTACACTTGTATTGTTAAAAAACACATAGTAACATAATCAATGTTGGCCTAACTACAGGTATGAACAACTCAAATTGTTAGGTACACAAACCAAATTCTCATGGGCCGTACATTAGGGACGTTAAGTAGCCATGAGTTCCACCCGCAAGGGTACCACATTGCCGGCCGCAAAAGTGGGGGTAATCATGCCACTAGGTACACATTGCAGTAGCGTAACCACTAGTCACCCCATGGGGGAAGGAAGTACTGTGTGGGTACATCCATGCAAATGAGCTTTGGAGCTCTGTTTGATTATTTTAGGTAATTTTATCATTAATTTAACATTTTGGTCATATATGTTTATGTTTTTACACAAAATTTTCCACAGAGGGGGTTTTTGGTGATGCTCGACTCAAATATAGATGTTACTAAGCTTGAATACGATCAGAAAGTTCAATTAACAATGGAATGTTTGGCTCCTCTATGGTCCAAAGTGCTGGCCTACTAGGCAGCGCAGCCAGTAGGGGAGATGCCTGTGAAGGGTACTCACGGAGTAGCTGCAAGAGGTTACGCCACTACTGGTGCTAATGGCTACAGGTCAGTCACCTAGCAGGCACTGCAGAGTACACTATAGGAAGGGTACGCTAAGCAAACTTAGCTGCTAGTCAACCCAGTGACTTGTGTACTTTATAAGTAATTAGTTGTAGGTACTGCATCCATAATGCATCAATGGGGTACCCTTGAAGTAGGACTAAGAGTACACATGTAGTAGCTACGAGCTCTGGGTTACCGTGAGTAGGAATCTTTCCGTGTAAGTTTTCCACTTGAACATAACATAAAATTGGTTACCCAACAGTTGAAATGTTCAGCTGCCGTCTCTTTGGGAGTCCAGCCCCGGGGTTACATGATGTTGAGCCAAAAACATGCAAAATCATCCATTTTTTACTATTAAAGGTCTTTCCTCCCCTCCCGGTCCTCCTCGCGAGCCAGGTCCGGGATTGCCAGTTTTTGTTCATAGTTCTCCAATGTGGGGTAAATAATTATTATTAGGCCACATCGTTTATTAACAGTGTAATATGGTTGTTTGAGCATACAAAAAGGTAAACTATACAAGTCCCGATTGTACAATAGCTCATGTTTCTTAAATCATGTGTCTGCAGTGGGAACAAATGAAGGTTACTTTTTTAGTTTTATATCTTTTTACTATATGTTACATATGAAGACCACGTGTGAAGAGTACCCCGTCCATTTTTGTTGATATTTTGGCATATGAATCTTCCAAGAGGTTTGTTAACATTAAAGGCACATGAAAAATGCATCATTCAGCGAATGCATGTGTTGCCTACTGTCAACCATGTGGTAATGGGGACAAAGGTCATATGAAGTCACCAAGCTCACAATAAGGTCCACCAACTATGTGGGAACACTAGAACCCAACTGATGTATCTAAGTGTCATTAAAATCAATCGACATATGGGCAAACGCTAAGCAATTTTGCCTAAATCTGACCATTTTGGGGCCATGACCTCTTGATGAACCTTCGACCACACTCGTGAGAAGGGGGTAACTGTTGGGTACTATAGTCCAAGGACAGAATTAGGTGTCCAATTGCGTGTATGGTCAAAGGTTTGTCAAAATCAGCGCAGCTTGGACCGTGATTGGTTTGGATGTGTAGTATGGGTAGGGCACGTCGAACTAATCTGATTTTAAAATGTCAAAAAATTCCCTATTTGAGTTGAGTTTTCGATTAAACTGACACATTAATTCACGAAAGTGAACTTTCTGTTTAATCAGCTTTAAATGTTCCCAGATTATTATTCTCAGGCCATTTGTTCTGCACCGTCAAATTAAATCAGGCACGCAATTTGTGTGCCTTTTCTGTCCCTGACTATAGTACCCAAGGACCATGCAAGGGCCATGAAAATGTGGTGGCACGTATGTGGAAACACCGATCAATTATGTTTAGGGTTTACATTTGGGTTGTCATTTTTTTACAGACCACACTAAGCCAATAAGGGCTATCTTGGGCAGACGACACAAAAAGCTGAATATCAGGAAACCTGTCTAACTACTGAGTGCATTCCTTTACGCATTGTAACATGGTATTTTACGCTGTGGTCGCCTCACAGAGGACACAAGGGTTCCATAGAAATTCAAATACTCTGTCCATCTTTTACTGTATTTTTAAGTGCAACATTGACAGCTTTGGAGTGATTGTAAAATATCCACCGCCAGACACTTGCTGTTTCCTAACCACCATCAGACCCTTAACAAGCCTATTGGCATGATTGAATCAAAAAAAAAAAAAAAAAAAAAGGAAATTTGAAAGCTGCGTCGGCAGACGTACTGCTCCTTATTCAATACTCGCTACATATTTTCCACATAGATTAGCAATATACTTCACTCTCTCTGGATTGCTCATAATTAGGCATGTTTCGACACGAAGTCTCCATCATCAATCACTAATCACTTCATCTGTGCCTGACTACATTGATTTACAGACGTTTATTGCTAGCATTGCTATAACAATTCATTTCATTTAAAGTAATACTGTGGACCAGTGCAATATAATCTTAATTAGTCCCCATTTGACATTCCCATAGGCCTCTACATGACCTAGAAATGTTGTGTACATGCACACAAGTATCGTGGAAACCGACTTGGTTTCAATGCACACTGTTTGAAAGTCTTATCTATTCCCATGCTGTGCGCATGTGCAAAGAGAAAAAAATCAAATAAACAAAATTATCGCCGGCGACACACTTTTGACAACTGTTTGGAATATTTATCCCACTAACTACATTCTGTGTAATATTACGAAATTTTATTGTGGGCAAATAACGATTTTTCTTAAAAATCTAGTTTTCCACATCTTTCTATGGAGAATGGGCATATGAGGGCGCTATAACATACAATCATGACCTTTGTAGGCCATATGCAAGATTCCCCGCAATGGATTTGTTCTGATTTTTGCAGAGATGATGCTCTTGCATCCCGACTTATATCAGGTTGTCAAAATTGTGGGTCGCCATAGCTTAAAATGTTCTAAAAATAAAAGAGATAATTGTATGGGGTCAAACATCTGTGAATGGTAGAGGGGAATACAATTGCAAGGCCCTATTTGCTACCAGATTATAGTGATGGCTAACCATGAAAAGTCATTTTACCCAAAAAACCAAAAAAGAAAAATTAAATTTTAATCTTTAACCTTTAACCACTCTCTTATGTAAACACAAAGGCAGCATTTTATAATACCTGCCACATGTTTTTTGATCAAGATCTCGATCACTTGGGCCAAGTGTTCAAAAAGACTAAAATTTCAGGACAACAATGAGAAAAATTTCAGGACATACAATGAGAAAAATATACCTTTCATCTGATATCAAAATTGACACTACCTGTTAAGTGTGTGATATGTGTGGAGTGTGGTGTGTGGTGGGGGGGGGCGTCCCACAGCCAATTGGATCAAGCATCTGTAACCAATATTGGGGGGGGGGTAAATTTTCCCCTACCACATTTAACCGATGTCGCTGGGGGTAATACACACAGATCTCACAGCTGACGATTCAGTGTATCCCCATATGTTCGTAGTATGGGAGGCAACGGGGTTGTCTTTCTCTTCTATCTGTTGGTCTCAAAAATATATATGTTTGAATTTCTACTTAAATTTGAAGTTATTATGAAATTGTGTTAATTGTGTACCTCATTGTTTTAACATTTAGCATTTTATCGATTTTTGTATTGTCGTATTGTGATATTTTGATAATTGCTCCTTCTATGTGAAGCGCCTAGAGGGCCTCTGGATTAGGCATTATATCAAGAGTTGTTTATTATTATTACATTCAGAATGTGGAAGGCATTTCTATCAATTAAGGAATACACACCCACTATAATAGATAACAGCATTTCAGCAGGCCCCAGGTGTCTGAGGCAAATAAGAAAGTGTACATGGCGACCTAAACTGTTTCCTGATAACTCAATGAGAAAGGAGGATACAGTTTCAACCACTTTGGAATGTTACTGGGAGAGAATATGGGGGGGGGGGGGGGGTAGTAGGGACATGCCATATAACAGCAACAGCGAATTCAAAACTGCATCAACTTCCAGGGTAGTATGTTTCAAAGACTTAACGGTAGGAGGGCGGCTCTTGCATATCGAACGGTTACACCAGACTGAATTACAGACTAGGGCCTGGTCAGGAATATTTAAATCTAACGACCGTTATGGAAACTTCACTGTTTTGCAGTGAGGTTATCCACTAACCTCGACAGATTTTGACATTAATCATTTTTACTTAAATTATCATGAATATTAAGATCTTTTGAAACAAAGGTTTAAGAAATGAATTTGTAATGTCACTGGGGACCGAGACTGCCATAGTAAATGCACGTCGCAGTTCCACAAATTATCCCGTTTGAAATCCCCAACCCAAAATAGAGCAGATCGTGTCTACAAACCCCCCCCCCCCCCGAGAGATTATTGTTTTTTGGCCATAAGAGGGGTCTTTTGTATGAGTCTTTACATGCATACACTGATGTCAAATTCAGTCAAAGTGAATAAAACCAAACAAAAACTACTCACATGGCACAAACTTGAAATCTGCCATATTTACAAAATAATCCTTCCTAAAGGTCCATGATATGATCACTATCTTAACCTGTCCCTAAATCTCATATCTTTGAGTCATTAAGGAATTCCCTCTATTATACATAATTCTCCAACTCAAATCCATCCCAGGGAGTTAAAAACCACTGATGCAGGATATGTATAAGATAGCTGGACAGTATTTGGGTATCCCAATCCCAAAACAGAAATTAACAAAAATGCATTTCCCCCGTCATAATTGTGATTTTTCGACAACTGCGGCTTTCTATGTCATGTAGCCTTGAGGTAATCCACTTTCTCAAGATCCTGGCCCCAAACTGTGCTGACTTTTAATGAAACACTTATAGCACCGTTCTTCTCTAATTCCAATTAAGTCCATCAGTTTTCTTACAATTACCCCTTTGGTAAATTTGAACCTTTTTTTAAATTGATTTTATCGGAGAAATTCATACCGCCGATTGTCCCTTTATGCTTGCCCTTGTGTAATTGTTCCCTTGCAAGCTTAACGCACGATATACTTCAGACTGTGAAAATAAGGGTTCATTATACTCCTGAAATAACCTCTTTCGAAATTGTCTTTTAAGGTTCCCTTTTCCATATTGCAATAAATGTCAGCAGCCAGGAAAACAATGACAACAAGTTGGCAAGGATGACAACACTGAGCATGACAACCCCCCCCCCCATGATGACAACAATGATGATGACAACCATTAAAATGGTGGACACAACCTCAAACAATGCGGCGATAGCCATATACATTTGACAAAACAACCATAGCCTTGCATCAAGCATTTGCTTTTTTTATTTTAATTTCCTACAGTCCCTCTATACAATGTGGTAATTGCGCCCTTCATGGGTATCTCTTCGCATCGCCTTTACAATTTTTTTTTTTCTTTATTTTCGGATCCATCTTCCCGTAACGTTTCCTGGGAACTGATTGGCAATACATAGTGAGGTGGCCGTGTGAATACTTGTGGTCAAACAAATGCGATACTAACGCCTGGCGGCATTGTTTATGTATCTGTCGGGCATTCTTCTTGTGGTTAAAGGAAGGGTTCAGTTGACACCGTCGTATCATGTTTATCCATCCCCTCTGGACTAGGGGCCTGAAGGGGGTCCTGGGAAGATAGTTTATTTCAATTCCCTTTGCAAAGCTCCTAGTTTTAGAAGCGGAGGAAACTGTAGTACTAGAGAACCCCCGGGAGAAAACCTCAGATCCATGTAAGGACGGAAACCAACACACATGAAATGCAGGTCCGACCAAGGATCAACCTGGGACCACAGTGGTGCAAGTGTCCGGAAGATTCTCTTGTGCTAACCCCTAACCCCAACCCCCCAGCAAAATATGTGGAAGGCTAATTTCATTGTTTATACCCCGTCAAATATTACAAGTTAAAATTCAGAGTGTCAGTCCTTATTTTTATGGAAAGTTTTAAAAATCTTAGGTAATTTAAGCACAATACAAATAAAACTTTTTGACATATAAACTTGCTAGTTTATGAGTGTTAACGTGACTAACGAAACAAATTTAAGCAAAGTGACTCACAATACTATTCTGTTTTTTCCCAAGTTTTTCTTTTTTCTTTTTTTTTCTTTTCTTTTTTTTGCATTTCATAAATATAAGGGGAAAATGGACTTAGTTTTCTTGGTTGGTACAACACCGTGAATGGGCATGATTATTACCAAATTTAAGGGATTTTGAGCCAAACAATCCTAAGTTTGAATTCACAGATTACAATTTAATACCCCCAAACATTTAACCCCAAAAAATTATAACCTCACTACGTATCAAACTGGAACAATCTCCAGGCTAAAAATAAATTTCAGTTGGGCCACACGTTACATTGCAGTTATTACCACCATTAACTCCAGGGGCTATAAACATGCTTACTGGGCCTCAAAATGTAACTGACATGGTGTGATTGTTTTTCTATCTACATGCCGACATACCTAGATATGTTTGCCGATATGAGGCCGCTAACTAGGCTATGCAAACACACACACCAATCCATTGTCCATGTGCGGTTCATCCAAATATGTTTACCAACAAGAAGAATGAGATTCCTCATGGTCGTATATTACTTCTGTGTGGATTGTCCTTGGGTAACGAAGAATTGGAGGGTTCAAATTTGTGACGAAAATGGCTGATTAATGTCGACCATAGAGGTTTGAATCCATCCCACATGCACCGTTGTGAAATTTCCCTTCAATAAAGTCATAGATCCCACAAAAATCCTATTCTTACACATGAAACCCTACTTGGGTGATTCCAAGACTACAAAAACCGATGGTCCCACTGAATGTCCCCGGTATAAGGCAGCTGCTCTTGTCCACCATGGGAGTTTACGGCACAAATACCACTGATTCAAATGCAACGGCAGTGTAAGATAGCTTCCTAATTCACACCACTTAGTAAAATAAAGTGACATGACTCAGAGTAGCTACATCTTGGGAAAAAAAATTGTTGGAATACTTTGAACGTCCGATGTCTGAACATTGTTCCCTGTCGCCCCCAACCAATGTTGAATGGGGTATCTCATCAGCATCTGGCCAATTCCCCAACATTGATCTATGGGTTGGGGGGAAGGGTAAGTAATTGGAGGTGTGGGCTTTCCAATGAGTGTAATGGAGCTTGTTTTAACTCTGGCCTGGTGAAGCAATGTAGACCTTGTAGTGAGTGTTCAACTAATTTTTCCAAGATCGTAGATGTATCCTGGTGCCTACTTTGTAAGGTTTTGCTCAATTAGCAGATAGATCATGGGGGGGAGTAACAGAGTAGATCATGCTATTCCATATCCACTCACAGTACGTAACGGTGTGGTGGGTGGGGCCGGTTGCCCACCACCAGAGAGCTTTTGACTGGGAAGCAAAATCATGCTAAACATCTATTTTTTTTTTGTCTGCTCACAAAACAAATTTCACCTCCAAACGGAAAATCTGCCTCAAAACCCAGGAATCCCCCCCCCCACGACAAATCCCCCCCGTTTGCGACGTCTACTCTTCAGTTTATTATGCCTGCCATCTGGATAGTAGATAAATTGAGGACAACCATTCACAGATTCTCTTAAGCATTTTCATCTCACAGGCATGTCTATTTGGAGTCCTACTTGGGAGTAGCCACACGATAACTCTGTTTACCCCCCTACTCCGTGTAGCAGCACATATTTGTTGGTCGCACCAGTAAATTGGCGTACTGCTTCAATCAATATTCCTTTACATCGGGCACTTAGACGTGCAAATCTCTACCACATGTGCGTAAAAAAGCTGCTCAAGGTATATTACAATCCTGCAACAAGGTAGAGAAATGTACTACAGTGCAGTGGTCATTAACTTCATTTTCTTGGGGGGGAAAACTGGGGGAATTTTTTTGGGGGGGAACTTGCCAAATTTTTTCCCAAAATTTGCTGACAAATTTACCCAAATTTATGATTTTCTTCTGGGCCAAAATCGCGATTTTAGCCAAAATCCTCATTTTTTTCTTTCTTCTGGCCGGTGGGGGAGGGGGTGGTGAGGGGACTGTGGGCAGAAAAAATTAGGGAAAATGCCCCCCCCCCACCCCCCCCCCCCGGCGCCGCCACTGTGGACGATACACATGTATATAGCTACTTCCATTTTGAAACTGGCTGTTTACCAGTGCCCATCAACACAGACAAGCATATCTGTTTCATTAAGAGAAACCCCTTTATCCCGTGTTTACATTAGCAAGCACGCTGGTTTAGTCTACTCTCTCTCCAGTCTGAATTCCCGCGCCTACCAGTCATAAACAACATCAATCAAATCAACAAAACAAGGCTTTGGCTCATTTACCCATTAATGAAAACTATATTAAAAATGTCCATATAGATCAACTTGAACTTTAGGGTATTTTCCAGCGCACATAAATATGGTAGATCTTTTAGCTAGAAAATTAGTCGAAATTTGAGAAATCAAATCCACTGGAAGGTTCAAAGGGGATTGATTAATAAATAGAAAAACTGTAAAGGGGGGATCAGGAAGGCTAATGGTTGACTATGAAGGAAATGCCAAATTATATCACAGTAGTTGGCACCAACCCCAAGTGAGAAGGTAAACAAGTCTCAGAATTCCTATAAATGAATGTTGTTCAAAAAAATTCCTTGCTAAAGGTGTTTTAGTAAAAAGCATGGGTTATTATTTAAAGTAGTGGGTTTAACTTTCATGAACTAAAAAGGTTTTTTGCACCATGTCACACACCTCTGTACACACACACACACTTTATTTTACTATACTTGTAATTAGTAACTGGACTGGCTACAAAACAATGGGACTCTCTCATTCTTCATATTTCTATAACATTTAATTTTCACCTAACCTTGCGTCGCCATTCTGCGATTCATAATTTCTAGCGTAACTTCATCTTCACAAATATCATAGGGCAATTTTCCCTCGGGTGATTGCTATAAGTTCGCCCTCTGTAAAAAAAGGACAGAAATCAAGGAGAAAAAATATCAAAATAGAAATGCGATCGATAACATTTGGGAAGAATGAAATTGAGGACTTAAATTATCAACACCGCCTGAATTTATACGTTGAATTGCATTAACAAGTTTTAAAAAACACTCTCTTAAAAAACACCATGAAAATTACACACAACAGAATGCAACTTAATTGTTTGTTTCCCCCTCCCAAATTTTTATTTTATAAATTTGACAAGATATTTCACCATATTATACAGAAAGCTGAAAACAATGACTTTGTATTTGACTGCAAGTAACTAGTCCTGTTTTCCGCATGTTGATGGTATATTAAAAGTCCATCCCCTATTTAATATTTTCCTTTTAATTAGCTGGTCTCTTTTTTTTTTTTTAAAACATCACAGCTAACAAACTACAAATCCACACCATAGCAATAATGATTGATAGGAATTTTTGTTTTGTTTTTTGAGTGAGTTGGATTTTTTGTTCTTGAGCAATTCTTGATTTGATTTGATACTACGCCTGAAGCCCATTTTTGTAATATATCTGCAATGGCAAAGAGATAAAGTTGCATTGGAAATGCATAGGAATATAACGGAGGTAGAACATAATTTATGTTTACATACTGGATAGCTGACATCAAATATCAGGCTCGTATTTCTTGGCGAGAGCAATATTTGTTTTAGTCACCTGATAAAAGCTATTCATATATTATTCCTTATTATTATGGAAGAAGCAAAAGCTGACTTGAGCAAAATATTTTTAAAATTGCTTCAAACTAATAATGGCAGTATTTGATTGATGAATTGCATGACCAGATGGCCCAATATTTTTGCAATATTGCTCAGTGGTTGGGCGGTACAAAAAAAAAAAATAACTGCCTTTCCTCACACTTTTATTGCCCCTCACCGCAAATGATCATAATAACATGTAGTTTTGAAGCCTCAAATAAAGTTTTTCTTTAATTTTTTTTTTTGGGGGCAAGGGAAGGGTGATCAGTCCCCTCTGATCTCATACCTCAGTACTCGTATAATTTTTTTTTTGAGTGGACGAGCGATACATTTGTACCAACATGAGAACACAAACCTTTATGGTTTGGTGAAATAAACAACTTGGTCTTACTTGCAATCTTGCAGGATAATAAGTCAAAAGTACTACCCTCGTACATATTGTACATGTACCCAATTTTTAAAAAAACAATCATCCTAAATGAACTCCGATGTTTTTCTAAATCTCTTAAAGAGGGATGGCCTAGATAAGTCATAAAGTTTTCATCGGGTCATGTTAAGGGCATATCCGTATCATGGATACAACGCGGCCCCGGATCACTTACTTAGTTGAGTAAATCCCTGCCCCACCACAAGACTTGTGGATATGCTAAGAAATCTTGCTAGAATGACTTGACCCCAAACTCCATCCTGTAAAGTTTCGTGCCCATATTTCACAACCCGCTTTGGTGTGGGTTAGAAACATTATTTTAAGCCCCCCACGAGAACTGTGTAAATGAATATGGCGACCCACATTGGTAGTAATTTCCCTCTTAAGTTTCCAAACCACGCAGCTTTAGCCCTAAGATTTCACATGGTTAATGAGAAAAACAGATTCGTTTGATACAATATTTGGACCAATTCCGTAAAATCTGGGGTTTCTAGGTACGAGGGCTATTAGCAATCGGCCTGGCACCTTTAATGGGACAGACCCCAAAGGGGCTAAAAATAACAACTTAAAATTTAAATTAAGGGAAAAAATAACCTTTTTATTGCTTTTGTGTTGACAACAACGGAGCCGTCGTTCAAAGTTATGGCCAAACAGTGCTCGTGATCAATTACTTATATATTTCTTATGTATTTAATTGTTTTTTCTTCAAGCTGCATATTAATACTTTCCACTTTAAAATATATATCTCAAGAAGTATTAGCTATTGATCTCTATTTCCAAATTTTTCACCATTATTTGTGAAATTCAATTACTTACTTTCTTCTCTGGAACTAATATAGAATTTCTAAATATACAAGAAACCTAAAACGTGTTTCTAGCCTAAAATTAACCGATTCTCAAAGTGAATTTTTACGATATGACAAGTCGCTTGCACCCTAATTTCTCAAAACGATTACCCCTATGGAATGATAAAAAGCAAGTAGAGCAATAAATTGGGCTTCCATACTGAACTAGAAATATTTTCATTAGTCCCACAGGAACCCATTTTATAGGGGGGTGTCCATTTCCCCACAAAGTAAAATAATATTATTGTTGTGTGGGATATTAACGAACCCCACAGAAAAAATTACGAGAAGAGTCCGTTCCCCAAACACCAAGGCTGGAGATGTACACTCCGCCATAGAGCGTGTTCATCACAACAATACTTTACTTGTCTTATATGTTTTTTTACAACATGTAAAGCAATCATTGGCAAGATCTATGCGATCTTTAGTTTTGAGATTCTACACCTAGGGTAATCACACTAGAAAGATTCATGAATCCTTGTTAGAATAATAATAATCTGGTTGTCCTAATTTGAAGAATTCATTTCGATGAGTTTAATTTCTATGCAAGAGGGTTTTTTGACTCAATCCATAATGCATAGTATTGCCTATACCATACGTACTAAACACATTTCAGTACTTAGGATAAAAAAGAAGTGTTTCCAAAGTTTAAGAACAACATGATATATTCATAATCATGCTAAAAATTCCCTAGTACTAATTGCTTCTTCCTTGCTAAATTAGCGTTGAAGTCGGGGTTTTATGAGGGGGGTGTTTAAAAATAGGGATTTTTGGTGGGATCACATGACCCTATGGAGGTGAAATTTCCCAAAACTGGTGCATTGTGGATTGACTCAACACACAACCCCTCTGTGATTACTACTGTTTGTACATAGCTAAATAGCTCTGTCATTCTTAATTGGTCAAAGTATGGGAAAGGCTAGTTAGCACCGCCCCACCAAATCTCTTTCACAGAATGTGCAATTTGTCACTCCTCTAATAACTCATGAAAGCTTATTAACTTAAAACCTTTTTTTTTTTTCATTTCCATCCTGTAAATGATATTGGTCTACAGTCAAGGGTCCATCAATTATTTGGTTTTTCTCACAGTGCACAGGAAGCAACATATTAATATTTAACCCTAAACTCGGGCCGAAGATGCAATGCGGTGCAACGAAACGTGGTACCGTTCTGAAAATGTTTCTCTTGCATCTGCAGCCTCCAACAAGATGTTTTGTCGCTCAAATGACTCTCATTGGACCTTATTGCATCTGGGCCCGTCTACCGGAAAATGCCGCGATGCTTCTCGTTGCTCTCTGGGCCGTCTTGTACGAAAATGACGCGATGTTCCTAACTTCCTCGTTGCATCTGGGTCTGTGCCGTCTTCCCGTAACATGACGCGATTTCCTCGTTGCAACCTGGACGTCATTCCCGGAAAATATGCGATGCTTTTCCACTGCATTCGGACTGTTTGCCCCCAGCAGGGCGCAATGCTTTTCATCGGGCGTGTACCACTGTGTACAATGCCCATAGACAATGTCGAGTTGTCGTGGTGATAGCGCGACCATTTTCGATAAGCTATTTTAATTATGCATAACCATTCATGACCGTAAACCGGAGCATGACTATGACGTAGCGTAAGAGCGCCACGCACGACTATGACGTAGCGTAATTGCGCCACTCACGACTGGCGACTATAATCTACAAATTTCATTCAGATCAGTGGTGTCAGTAACGCAATCCATTCTGTATTGATTTATTTAGTATCCCTGTTCTCATTGTGCATTCGAACGCGATGTCCCTCTTGCAAATCAGGAACGTCTTTCCCGGAAAATGGCGGCGATGTTCCTCGTTGCATCTGGCCGTCTTCCGGAAAAGGGCGCGATTTCCTCGTTGCCTCTGGGCCGTCTTCCGGAAAATACGCATGTTCTTTGTTTTTGCCTCTGGGCCGTTATTGACTTTAACCTACTTGATCTGTGCCGGGAAACGCTCGAGATGCAATACAAATGGAAAAATTTGGCTCCTCGTTGCATCTGGGGCCGTTAAAAATATAAATAGATTGCACCTCGTGTTCATTTGGGCCGTCTTCCCGGCAAAACGACCGGTCCGGTTAGGGTTAAAGGGCCCCCCCCCCCCATTTTGTTATGCGTCTTATGACTGGGTCTAGTAGCAGACGGAAATTGCCAATATTCAGATTTCTTACAGATAAAAATCTATCAGAAGCCTGAAATCAGGACTGCTGTATGACATAATACATACAACATGGCATGTATAATCTCGGGTTGTTAAAAAGTACTCTGACAGCAATATTTCCTACTTTCCAATTTTCCCAGCTTTTATAAAACCCAAAGTTTATAACTGAAGCATATGGTGAAAAAAAAAAATTAAAACTTGTAAAAGTGTTCTGCTTAGTTTGAATGACAGGAACAGGAGGAATTTGGACATGGTATGGACTGGCAACTTTTAAAGGTCCTGACCGAATTGCTAATTGCCTCACCCGCACTCCCTGCCCCCACTCCCGATAATGGTCAAAATGTTGGTTGTCTGAAAAGGCACGATTTCTCTCATTTACCAATTAGTACTGCTAAACAATGTTGGTTTGGGTGATGAGCAAAAACATGCCCCTTTTCGTCACCAATATTATTTTACTAGCGCATTTATACATCGGGCTTAAAAAAATCACATTTTTTAGTTCTCATATCAAAAATGGATATAAATGATCATGAAATTTAAGGGGGGGAAGCACCTTCATTTTGTGCTTCATTTTCTTTTTGCATACTTTATTAGTACTAGTTTATTTCATATGAATATGGTCATGTTATACATCAATGTTTTCAGCATGAACCAAAATTTCAGAATAGATATCTAAGATATATCTCGGTCACTGTATGCAAATGAGCCGAGTCAAAGGTTCAAAATTTCAAAAATTGGGTAAGTGCCTTTATGAAACTTTGCCCCTAAATTCAATACTTTATGGTTGTTGTGGTGCTTTTGATGCTTATAATTTCCTGTACTAAAGTATTCGCAACTATGAAGATTTTTTTTTCTGACATAAAAGGTGTGTTTGTCTGGATGGTGTAGAAAATATAATATCAAAAAACTAAAGAAATTTAAATTCTGTCTGGCTCCATTAGGTCCGTAGAGCATCAAAAAATACACTAAATTGCCCTTTTCATGTTCCTAGCAGTTGAGAACCCCTAAGTTTGGGGGCAACTTTTGCGGTGCGAAAACCTCAGTTTTTGAGATATCGGCAATTTCAAAATTAATAAACAATAGAAAAAAATTACACAAAAACTTTAAAAAAATAATTCGCAAGCGAAAATTCTCAAACTTTTGATAAGAATTTCCCATTTTCCATCAAATTGCACACCATAAAAGCTAGATTTCACACTTTCTCTGCGAATCAGTAACTCATTTTCCTGGAGAAAACAAAATGGAAGGTGCTCCCCTTAAAGATGGGAAATGGGGTTAAAGACATCAATAGAAGAAAAACTAAATTGCAGTTCTTAAGATCCCAGTTGAGATATATATTTCAGTTAAAGTGCTTGTTCCGAATCCCTCTGGGACCCCCTGAATTTAGCCGAAAGTATTATAATTTTTGATATATATGAAAGCCATTTTTCTCAGTATCGTCCTGAATTTCAGCTTCCAATTCCACTTCTTTACAAAGATATACAAAAACTGCCGTTTTAGTGGTCAATATTATTACAGACAGTCGTCATAGGGCCTTGCAACATGCATTATCGCTTCCTATATCAAAACCGCAAGTTCTTTTCCCACGATACTTGATGGGTACGTGTTATGCAGGTGCCAGGCCTCTCATATCAAGTGGAGACAGATACACATAAATCGGAACACCACCTTTAAGACCTAACCCACTTGAGCATGACCCGTTCTGTTGAGCCCGGGGTTTTCTCGTAAAACCTTTAGTTATCACCCTCTAATCCAAAATTTTCAGAAGAAATGTGGGCATTTTTTGCCAAAGAAGTTCAATTTTGCCCTCCGCAAAATCAGTTAGTAAGCCCTTAAGTTAAGAAATTGAGGCAATACATCTCTACTAAAAAAGAGTCCATTTAAATGTTTGCTAAAGATGTACAATGGATTCTGAAAAAGTATGACCCCTGTACATTCCTGACCTTTGACCTTGCAAAGCAAAATGTATGTGAAATTGCCAGCGGGTGTACAATGTTAAAACAGTGTATTTTCCCTGTAAAATGTAAACAAACCGCAACCGAAAGCAACACATCCCCCCAACAGTGGCAGCGCCCATGGGGGGCATGAAAAATTGCCCCCCAATTTTTTGTTCTTTCCCCCCCAGTTTCCTCCCCCAGGCCAAAGACAATGACAATTTTGGAAAAAAACAAACTGTTTTTTTTTTTTTTTAAAAATCAACCAAATTTTGGGGCAAAAAATCATCGATTTTTTCAACCAAAATTTGATAAAAATCTCATTTTTTTTAAAAAACCTTTTTCACTTTTCCCAAAAAAAATTTCACACTTTGGGCCCTCCCCCCAAAAAGAAGTGTGTCTGTCCGCCACACCCACACATTCCTGGCACGGATTTATAGGTTACTGCTTTACGCCCTTGCTGATGAGGTAATTGGTGCTAATTGCGTTGCCACAACGTGATGCTGCATGTAATTGCGTCCCTAGTTCCCTGTCTTTAACGTGACATCCCTCCGCACCAATGCTCCACTAATAAACCTTTCAATCATTGCCTCGTTGTTGTCAATGCAACACTGAAATAATTACAAGAAGTTTGAGTTAGCATAAGACTTGTATTTTGTATACTTCATTCACCAAGAGAGAGAGAGTATACATGATTATGATAGTTTAAAGACTAAAATGAGGGAGGAGAATGGGAGAGTGGCAAAGAGACGGCCAATGAATTGAGAATCTAAGGGAGATTAACCCTCCCTAATGCCACATCTCCCGGGAAGGGAAGGAAACTGACTGAAAGGGAAGAAGAAACGTCCCAAATTTGGATTGGTTCTCGGATACCACGCTAACACTACGATGGTGGCGCGGCAAGTCGAGTGATTTCATTCCCTATGTGCTTTTTGATGACATCATTTGCTTCGTTTATCACCCGAGTCACCTATGCCACTCGTTCCTCTCCTCGCTTGACCGTCTCTGCTTCGTATTACCAAACCAAAACTGTTGTTGTGATAATGCTTTTTATGCAGCCGGACCACGTCTCCCTGGAACAGACTTCGAAATATCAGGGAAGCACCAACTATTCAGGTTTTTAAGTCACTCTTAAAACTTACCTCTTTTCAGCTTGTTTAGTTAATTGTTTGCCAGTTTGCCGTGCATTTGTCATTTTTTTCATGTAATTATTGCATAATTTGTTATTGCTGTTGGCGCTGTGGTTTATTTGTGGGCCCTCTTTATAACTGCTGTATTAAATGAATTATTGTTATATTATTGCTACATACGGAAACTTAGTGCTTTGTCACTCAGTGCGGTGGGATTTTGCAAGATTCCATGGTCTTAGGGTGATTAGAGAACGAGATGATACGAGGAGATATGAGAGGCAACCAGAGCAGAAGAGGGAGTCAGTGTAAAGAGATAGAGGATCAGAAAGAGTTTAAGAGGGGAGATATGTACAAGGGAAGCAATAAGCCTGAGGAGAGGTAAGATTGCAGCAATTAAAGGTACCATGGCCCGATCGCTAATAGCCTCGTCCCCAGAAGCCCCCAGATTTTAACCGGAAGTGGTCAACATTTTTTGGTATCCGAAAAACTCTATTTTTTCATTTACCCTGGTGAAATCTTAGATCCAAATGATGTTTGGTCTGGAAGTTACGAACGAAAATTTACCCATTTTGGTCGACATTAATTTTACACATACTCTATGGGCTTACAAAATCACACGTTTTTAGCTCTCGCATCAAAAGGTTTGGAAACTGGTAAATGCGAAACTTTACAGATGGGGAATTTGGAGTGAAGGCAAATCTCCATCAATAAGAAAACTTCATATCCTTAATCGAGCTGGGCCATCCCCCTTTAGAAAGAGGGAGCTGGGAGTTACATGTAGTGCTGAGAGTAATTGAAAGAAAAGAGTATAGACACTATTCACATTCCTTCCATCAAGATAAAGTTACAGCTTTCTTCCATGAGCTTAGGCTTTCCCTTTTTATAGGGAATTTTTTATTTGCAGGTAGGATACACATACGTGTACACAGAGATATATCATGGTATACATGTATACATCTATGCATTTTATATCAGATCCCACTGGGGATTTCCCGTAACTATTTTCCTGTCATTGAATTGACTGATTAAATGGGTAACACCACTTAAAATAATGCTTTTGGAAGTTGAAAAGTCTGTTAAGCTCACTCATGAGCCATTGTCTAGCCCTTTCAAGTCGCTCATCACTAATCAGTCAACTCAATTGATTTCATGTGATCTCCAAAGATCATATATAATTACTGTAAGATCGAAAATTATTTTATTCACACTTCATAAACTAATGCATTTTTAAAGGAACGTAAGGACTGACAGCATCTTAACTGCTAGGAATTCTGTCTACATGATCATTCATCAAGTAAGTTTTGCACTGCACTAACTTAAAAGAATTCAAGTTGAAAATACGCCATCATCCTATATAACAAGACAAATTGCGCTCTCGTTGACTTTAGTTAAGTACAAGTATGAAGTCTGCACTTTCAAAATGATTCTTATAAGGTCAATAACTATATTAGCTTTCAGAGACTGATATTGGCCCTAACCACCTACTACAAATTTTGACAAATAACCAATGGCACATAATTATACACATCACTCCCGTATGTTATTTCACTAACTGATGAACAGATAACTTCATAAAATGTGTGTAAACACTGTTTTTTATAGTGATCTCAAATGCATTTTAGTGTAAAATTTAACAATGCGTGTTGGCCCCACTGAGAAAAAGGTATTTTTCAATTTTATATCATTGAAACCAGATAAGCATAACCACATCAATTTTGAAACAATTTTGAAGACGACCATCCGCTGTATGGTCTAGTTTTGGGGAGACGTATGACATTTGGGTGACAATTTCCTTCCTCAAATACTTTCTTTTTTCACTATACTTCGTCCGGCTTAACTAAGGAGTGATGTCATATACTTTAAAATCGCAGCCATTTTGCTGCATATCGTGCACGCCGACTTGGTACGCTCACATTACAGCTGCGGCTCACATAAAAAAAAACAAAGCACATACAATATCAAACTGAAAATAATAATACGACTGCGTGAAAGCTAAGACGTCACTCCTTAGTTCAGGCCGGACGAAGTATCTTTTTTTTCTATATTAAAGTGGTTATAGTAAATTGTACACACTTAACCCTAATTTAAGAACTAAAAAATGCATTTCCACATTTCTTATTCTCTCGCATAAAAACACCTCGTATTGGACAAACCACCTTGTTTTAAGTCCCCTTACAACAAAGGAGAACTAACCTTTTGTGTTCCTTTGTGATAGCCACTTAAAATGAGCAGTGAGAGTCCAATTTGAAGTGGCTTCCCTGAAAACGAGTACAAAATGAGGCAGTGCACTTAATGTTGCATTGTGTGACTTGCTCTGTTTGTTGATCATTATGATTGGGAAACATATCAATTATCTTGGGTACATTTGTGTACTCGTTTTTGTACTTGTTTCTGCTAGATAACAAAGCTAATGCTCCATTGTGAGGAGACACTTAAAAACGAGGTGGTTGTCCAAAACGAGGTGGTTTATTTTTACAGTGATACCGTATTGTTCCTATATAATAAACGCCCCGGGGGCAGTGCATTTTTCAAAAGGGAGGGCGTTTATTACAGTCAAAAATAGAAAGTCAAAAATCCCGCAAAAATCACCTTACACACGCTTATTTTCGCTGATTACCAATAATACAACGAACAGGCAGGGGGACGCTGTTTTTCGCACCTCCCGAGGTCAAAGTTCCATACTAATTAAACTATTACAACTGTGCACAACAGCGATTATGATACGGATTACGACAGTTCTGGCCATTAAATCATGTGATTTAGGCGAGATTAACCCATTTTCTTGAATTGTTTTATCCAAAAATCGTAGGGGGCGTTTATTAGAGCAGGGGCATTTATTAGGAACAACACGGTATATCGCTGCTTATCCCTTTAATCTTTCAACTACAGCAACATAATTGATTTCACTATTATTAGCTAATGCAGCCATAGCAGTGTGTCACTCTAAGCTTGACACACTTTATCAAACCCCTGTAATTAATGGAGGCAGATATTGCATGAGTTAGGTTTCTTACTTAATAAAACAATCAGGCATTATTCAAGGCAATTAATGGATGTCCTGAATTGATTAGCAGCACTTGTTTTGAATTTTAATTTTTGGAAACTACCGATGTGGGTTGATCTTTAGTTTGGCAAGAGGCATACTGAAGATAGTTGCTTAGTCCACAAAATAACATCTAGCCGACCATGTGTTAATATCTGTAGAGAATAATTGCTTTACACCAGATATAATGTAACATCATATAATGTAACATCACTGTGACTGTGGCTGGTATTCTGAAAGGGAGACTAACTTTAGACCTGGGTTTAAACCAGGGTTAGTCCTACATGAGTGGACCTTTTTCCTTTCAAAATACTGTGAAAGTTAAATGTAACGGGTGAGAAAATTCCTTATGGATGGGCCGCAACGGCCCATCCATGAGAAATGTTCTCACCCATTAGAGCACATCTTTAAAGTATGTTGGAAGGAAAAAAGGTCCACTCTTGTAGGACTAACCCTGATTTAAACCCAGGTCTAAAGTTAGTCTCCCTTTCAGAATGCCAGTCTCCTGAGTTTATTGAATTGTAATGGGAGGGTAGGTTGTGTGATGATTAGAAAGTGATGTTGTCACTGATTTCCAGAGATTGAAATTACATGAAGGTGTATGGATATAACTGTTAAATGCACATTTCCAATCACAACTTTGTCATTTTATTTATACCATTATAATAACTCGCTGCTTATACTTACACATAAAAGGTTGAAATATGCTGTTTTCGAACGCACCTCATGTTTACAAAAAAAAAAATGCTTCCCAATTCTAAATTAAAGGTGCAAAGTCGATCCGTCTTTGTGTGACCCCCCCCGATTTACCCGGAAGTAGTATCTATTTTGATATCAATGAATGCCGTTTTTTTCTCATTGTCGTCCTGAAATTTGAGAGCCCTCAAATCCTTTCATTTTTCCCAAGCTCTAACCAAAAGGCCCCGTTGTTTTAGTGGTTAACCTAATTATTAGCACAGTATTGAATCGGGTATGCACATTCATGATTGCGTCTACCCTCAAACCGCAAGTTTTTTTCCTCCTCCCACGGTACTTTATGGTCACTGTATGTGCAATTGTCCGGCTCTCCATATCAAGTTAGAGAACACAATACCCATAAATTGGAACAAGGCACCTTTAATGGTTTGAATTTAATCAAGTAGCATAACACAGCTGTTTGGCAGAACTGGAATACGGCGACACTGGAATATTATTAATTTAAAATCAACAGACAGTTTTGACATCTGCTTTGGATTGGTTTTTTCCACCAGATACATCCTGATCAAATTTAACATTCCTCCCTCCCTCCCTCCCTCCTCCCTCCTCCCCTCCCTCCCTCCTCCCCCCTCCCTCCTCTCCCTCCCTCCCTCCACTCCCTCCCTCCCTCCCTCCCTCCCTCCCTCCCTCCCTCCCTCCCTCCCCTCCCTCCTCCTCACTCCCTCCCTCCCTCCCTCCCTCCCTCCCTCCCTCCCTCCCTCCCCCCTCCCTCCCTCCGTCCCTCCGTTGGGTCTTCAATTAAGTGTAAAGGAGCTTGTAGGTTTATATTCTAACTGTAGCCTGTTTGAGCAAATTATGAATGGTGGTGAGTGTTTCCAATTTATTTCCAAGATTGTAGGCTTTCTTTTCTTCTTTTTTTTTTCTTCTTCCTTCTTTCTTTTTCTTTTTCTTTTACTTCTTGCTTTCTTTTCTCTTTGTTCTTTTCCTTCTTTTTCTTTTTTTCTTTCTATTTCTTTCTCTTTCTGTCTTTTTCTCTTCTTCGTTTCTTTTCCTTTTCCTTTTCTTTAATTACTTTTCTTCTTTCTTTCTTTCTTCTTTTTCCCACCCCTTTTTCTCTACCTTTCTTGGTTTTTCTTTCCTTCTTCCCCTCCCTCTATTTTTTTTTTTAATTAAATCAGAAAATATTACACATATGAAATTGTCTGCTTTTACACTGAAAGCTCTTGCAAACTGTACATACACATACGTTGTATATGTGCTTCTAATTCACACCTTAATGTTTACTGAATGTTGCAATACAGAGTCATTATTTTCTGTTTTTTCAGCACTCACTGTTATTACTACTAATAAAGTACGAGCTCTACTAGATTTTTTTTATAATTATATAAATGAAGTGGTTTCTGCCTTACTAAAAATCTTCTCTGCTTTATAGTTGGTTTATATAGATTTCTTGCAAATTGTATTTATATATTCTATGAACCAGTTTATTATTGAAGCTCATGAAGTAGAATTATAAGGGATTCAATTACTTTTGTCTGTCTGTCTGATTTTCATTATTACTTTTATTTAATAATCATCTGCATTCTGATATGGAACATTTTTATTGAAAAATGCAAGGTGACATTTGGGCATTGTGCACTCCTATAACATTACGTATTAAGATCATATAAATGGTTGGTCAAATGATGTTTCTTTTCTGTGACATTTAGAATTTTTTTTCTGCCAGAAGGATGCGGAATATACGACAAAAAAATGTCCTATGGGCCCATTGCTGACTAAAATAAAAATAACCAAACTTTTTTTTTCCTTTTTCAAATGAACACAATTATCAAAATTTCAGGAAACCAGGAACATTTCCCCCGTATTGAACCTTTGACCAATGTGTGTGACCTTTGAACCCTCAATTTTATCTGTGCTCAGGCATGGTTCCTTTTTGACCAAATTTGGGCTGTCTAGGACATTGTAGCAGAATTGGATCTCTAGATGACCTTCACCGTTGGGTCTCTCGGAAAACCCTGATAACAAACGCCAGACTATCCTCCAATATGAAATAAATGCCATGTGCATGTCTACACTCATCCATTGCTTGTTCAATCATTTCATGCAAGTTCAAGTTAGGGTCATTTTCAAATGAGATAGCCCTATTCCATAATGCATATAGAAATTTGACTTTCCAGCATCGCCACTGAATTATAATCGGGAAGCCCCGATTCTAATTACAAAATCCTTCTTTCATGACAAATGGTGATATTAGAATGTGCTTTTTACTTTTAAACAGAATAAAATGCATAATTACATTATCCCCTTCGCACCTAGTGCTTTATCCATTTAAAATAATAATAATATTGTCATTACAAAGCACTACACCAAAGTATCTACGCGCGGAAAAACTGTTGGGTCTACTCTTTTTCTAAAACACATGATACAGTGTGGGTGCAAAGGGTCAGCAGTATCTTATGGTTTCACACTGGTAAATTAACATAAGAGAGGTAAGGTCTACTCCAGGCCCGTGCTGCAAATGATGATTTGTGTTTTTTGTGGACTGGTTTCTAAGTGTTCCCTGAAAACTTAGAGAATGGCGAGATCTTGGGTAAAATCATGGTTACTATCAATATTAAGTATAAAATCTTTAGGAATATCAAAAAAGGTTGGCAACTGATACTTTTATTTTTGATCTGACATACCCATGTTTTAACCATATTCTTACAAGGGAACACCTGAACTTAAAAATTGCCCGCTGACCACCAGGGTCCACGTTGCATGCTAGTCTCAGGTCCATTAACTCAAAAAACTTGGGGATAACACTACTCTAATTTCATGATTGATTGGGTAGGAAATATGATGATCTTCAAGAAATGTTTGCTTTATGTAAGGTCTGAGCTGTTCCATTGAGGAGAAAATGAGTTTTCCAGCTTGCCATTTTTGTCGGACCCAATGGGGACGTGTATTACCACCACCGGTGGGGAAACCTTATAGACTTTTCTTTGAATAAAATAACATGACATTTCACCTACCTGATGGGACGGCTGTTAGGCCATCCTCATTGCATATTTGGGTCGACTCCATTTTCAGTAATTCCCGCACTGTAAAAAATAAAGATAGAAGACTAGGTAGTTTTTTTCTACGAAACAGCCTACTTGCTAAAACTGCAACTAAGCTACATGAATTTTCCAGAAAAAAGCGCCCCCAAATTTTTGTCGAATTATTAGATCACACCTGAAGTGAATAAGCCGAATATGCCGTCTTTATATGATAAGATGACGATTAGTAATTTCTGTCATGCACGACAGAAATTCAAAGCATGGTTTTCTATGGGGAATGATTACGATAGCAGGCAAGATCAAAACAAGGTTTGGGCTGTGATATTCAATTGTTTGCCATTTTGTACCCATTATCCTTAATATATCATTACTGTTGTGCACATAATGACCCTAAGTGACCCTTTGACCTCAAAATCTTTTATCTCACTATCACTGCACTAAAAAGCTAGACATTTTAACCAAGTGTATACCAAAAGTTTGACACACAAAGAGACACACACAGACACACCCACACACACACACACACAAGAATCATGCTGCCACAATCTCTTTCTGATATCAGACGACCTAAAAGCGTGGATCCCTGAGTCATGACAATGACAATTAAGCCGCACCCTACAGTTTAAAAGTCACTTTTCGATCAAAGCTTAACTATTTTCTGGAATTTTTTTAAAAAGAGAAATTGGTTTCCTTTCTCATACATGACTTTAGAGTTAGACCAAAATCAGGGGCAAATTTTGTTTTGCTATTAGTCCGCCGAAAATCACACATTAATTATTACATGTTTTATTTTCTCCTCAGAGGCTATATACATAGTTTACAAATACATCACGTAGTAGCCCATCAATACACTATCACGAAAGGTAGTAAACATCAGAGGGTAATGATTTTGCCAGATTTTCTGTTGCCATTAATTCTCTCGCTCTCTCTACCAACTCTCAGGCATGTATGGAAACTAAGATAATGTGACAAATTGGGCCTAAACAAACAATATAATATGAAGTGGGTCCAAAGATAACAGAGATAAATGTACCATTATCACAACAAATCATTTATACACAGAACTTTAGATCAGGAATTGGTAATTGCCAATAAAAACGAAAAGGGGAAAATCTAGGAAGTATCGTGTGCAGTAGAAAAGATTGGTAAAATGTGTGTTATATACTTCGTTCACCACCAAGTAGACAAGACTTAGACTTAGAACACCATGTATTGATATGGAATAGTGTTGGCGCAACAGTGCAACAAACACTACCAGTCACAGCTGTTTGAAAGTCAAATTTATTAATTATGACATAACAGAAATAAAACAAAATATATCAACGGCAACACACTTTTGACAACTAATTTTGATTATTTATTCCACTGACTACATCCTGTGCAGTGGCGTAATGGGCCTGCCTGCTCTGAGGGGGCAAATTTCCCAGTCTTGGGAAATTTTCCCTCTCAGGGGGGTCAAAAGGCCAATTTTTCCCAGTCAGAGGGCTAAAAACGGCTGATTTAGCATGATTTTTGTCAATTTTTTCCCGGCCAAAGTCGTCAGGGGGGGCAACCTGCCCCCCTGCCCCCCTGCCTGTTACGCCACTGGTAAATTTTACAAAATTTCATTGCGGGCAAATGTGACTTTTCTTAAAAATCTAGTTTTACACATCTCTTTCTATGGAGAATGGACATATAGAGGGTGCTATAAAATAGAAATTGTGACCTTTGTAGGCCTATATGGCAAGATTCCCACAATGGATTTGTCTGATTTTTCCAGAAGTAATAGCTTTTGCAAAGTTGTCAAAATTGTGTCGCCACTGCTTAAAATTGTTCTAAAAATAAAAGAAACCATTTGCACACGGTCAAACAGCTGTGCAGTGCGTGATATACACGCGGCAGTCGCTTGCGCAAAAGGTGCCTGTGTACAATGGGATTTTACTGTGCATGCAGATAAATAGAAGCCAATTTTTTTTTCTAGGGTCTAACAGGGGATGAACATAGTGTTGAGCCTTTGAATACTTAAGCCAGTACCATTGATTTTCTTTTAGAGGTAAAAGAATTTTATACTATATTTGGACATAATAAAATCTCATTTCATGAAAACAGAAATAAAGGGTGACGTTTATAATTTAAATGCAAGAATAATGTGTCTAATTCTATTACGCAAGAAAATTAAAATAACAAGATATGGCCTTTTTTCTTAGAAAAAAGTAACAATTCACATCTTCTTTACATCATGGGCTTTGACATGACCGCATAATTGTTAGCGTCTGTGCCTATATTGGTAGTGTCATACACCAAAAAGAATGTGCACTTTGCACATGTACTAGTGCATAATGGTGACCTATTACTGCAGAATAATGGGCAGTAAACTAACAAATCAAAAAGTGCGCTTCAGAGGTTATAGAATTCTTAAAGGTGCAACGAGAGATTTCAAATAACAGGTGTCCCTAATAAATATGCAAATTCTGATTTTTGCACTGGTGTAAAGCTTTCTATAAAAAATATCCCCATCTGAAAGGATTAAGCTGAGAACTGTTTCTTTGGTACCAAAATTATGAAATTTCTAATTTCATATAGGAGCAAATACAAAATTCAGCCTATGTTTTCTATTGAAATAATAAGCATGTACAAATTGCCTTTTGGTTTTAATTTTAAGTTATTTCTGTTGCCACATATAAGGTAGGGAATCTATTGCATGTCGAATCTATATGAAATCACTGCATATCACAGAAAATATGGACGACTTTAAATCTCTTGTTGCACCTTTAAGTGTCTGTGAGCAAAACCCAGTAAAAATCTGCTAGTTAACAATAACATCAGAGTCTTAATCCACCCTTCATCTGGCATAAGCTCACTGCTTTCCAATCAATAGCAAAAGTATGCAAATTCAATGGCAACACACTCAAAATCTGCACGAAAGCATGCCATACATGCAAGGTGGATCATTAGTCTGTGAGGTCATCGTATACTGAATTAGCAATGAATATTTTCCTTGGTTTTGCCTAGAACTTGCACAAATCCACACTTCAGAATTGTTTCAAATATTAGAAAATGACTGCATGGCATGTGTATATTTTTTATTGCATCCAAATATTGTTTCAAACTAACACGATTCTGTAGTTTACAAATCAGGTCAAATCCCATTGGCTTAATCATTCAAAGACAACACACACACAACAAAGTATCATAATCCGAGTAACAATCATGTCCAACTCATCCACAACCAAAACCCATGACTGCACTTGTTCAGTAATATAATAATTTACGGTAATTGCTCACTGGCCTAAACTCACTAAATCACAATAGCCCCATTTGAGACCTGATAACATACCTTCAAATTAACAATGCAAGACTTACAATGCAATCAATTAATTTTGCCATCTATTATTATATTACCCACATGGATAACTGACAACCTACTTAGCATTTTAACTCTCAGGGGTCTTATTATGTCTACACTGAGCTGTCAGTGTATTCCACTGTGTATTTGCTACTGGCTTGTGACAAATTAACCACATGCAGTAAATTATAATGACAACACAGCACTAGATATTCCAAAATTAGCCTTCAACAGCAAGCATTGACTCATATATTTCCTGTGAATTTATACTATCTTAACCCAAAAGGTTCTCAAGTTTAGGGATGTTTCTCAGAGAGTCTGCAAGTAGGACCCATACCTACAATGTATATATCTAATTCTGCCGAAAAAGCAACCCATAGCTATACCACATTTAGGCCATTTTTTCCACAAAATTTTTATCCTTTTAGCATATTTGGAAAATTTTGGTTTCAGATTGAGGAAATTGGACTTATTTTCCAACATTTTTTAGAAAAAAGTGTGGCTTTGGATTGAGGAAATTTCAGTATAGTGAGTACCCAACTCATTTTATAATGAAATTTGGATTTGTTTTGAGAACATTTGCAAATTTATTGAATTTGACTAGTTTTCCAACAAATTTGAGAACATTTAAAAAAAAAAACAATGCTATAACAGATTGGCATGAAAGGGGGCCATTGATATACCAGAAGGCTGAAAATGAGACCCGTGTTTGTGGCATGGTCCCATATGGTCATTTGTGTTGAGTGACCCCCCCGGGATTAAGTACTAATATCATGCAAGATGACAGAGGGGTGGCTTCAAAATTTACCCACCGGATACCTGCAGGTTATGCACATTTCATTTCGGTTGTAACCAATATCTATTGTTCTAGACAATGACACACGTTCAACCATCAGTCAGTCAGCGGTTGAATTTTGAAGTAGCACCTTATAGTCTAGTCTTGGCTTATTGCATCTTAATTTACGCTTTTAATTGTAATGCATTTCTCAGGTTTCACATTTGGCTAGAACCATGGTGGTTTATTTGAGTTGAATTTGTTTGGGATGGGGGAAAAAACCACATCTTCCTTCAATAAATAAGGGTTAATCAAAAACTGATTTTGAAATGGTTAAAACTTTCTTTGCAATGATCACCGATCAAGTACACACATTCTATCCACAGCTATTGCAGTTCATTTGCATAATGAACACAATACAACACTGGCGTACCCAGTGGGGGTGCTTTGGGGGCTAAAAGCCCCCCTCAAAGTTCTCAAGAAAGAGAAAAAGAGAAAAAAGAGGAAAAGAGAAGGAGAAAAGAAGAAGAAAAAGAAGAGGAACACGGTACATTTATTTGATTTTTTCATGCAAATGCGGATCAAAAAGTGTCGGAAGAAGTACGCAAGGAAAGGCGTTTTCAGGTCTTGAAACCCCTAAAACCTCAGGAGCTTCCGGGGGCTCTGCCCCCTGGACCCCCGCCGGGGCGTTGCCCCTGGACCCCACCAGGGGCCCTAAGGCGGGCCCATGGACCCCACCCGTTAGTCGCTCCGCTCGCTTCCCTCTCATAGTTCGAACATCTTTAGTCCAGCCCCCCCTCAATAAAATTTCCTGGGAACACCTATGCACAGAGCTATACTATACAGATCCATTTTATGAATTTTGATCCTTAGCTAAAGAAAAGGAAACAAAATGTCACTATTATGAATGGTTATTGTGTAGACCACCATATTTACAGAAAACAAATGCATTTATTGTCAGCTCGTGTTGATTTGATAGGTACACACACAAAAGCCGTCGTACAATTTGACATTTTATAGCTCTACACTTCAACCCTGGGAAAAAATAAGGCAGCAAATTCTGCCACGTTATGTTTTCACACTATGGAGTGGTGTGATAACTAGACAACATCAAATTTTAAAAACCATGCAGGGAATATTTTATAACTAAAGTATTGGTTTGTAAGTATGGAAAGCAGTAAGGAAAGGCTAACTGCAGCATCTGAGTATCTTATGTTTTGGATGCATTCACTATGGCTAGTAAAATTTCAATTCCCTTGGCACAGTTCAGTAGAGTTCATTCACCAATGTGTTAAGAAAATACACCCCCTGGTTTTTGGGTATGATCAGGGGGGGTAGGACACAATCTGCTTGATTTGGGCATTGGTGATTTCCAAATGGTAATTTGTGAATGCTACGGGCATTTACATGGCAGTATCGGTCCAGTGACATTACAAATCATCGCTAAACCTTTGTTCAAAAGATCTGTAGTAAATCAGATAATTAAGAAAAAAAATATTGACTTCAAAATCGTCGGTGTTAGGGATTAACCCTGCTGCAAATTAGGTAATTCAATAAAGGTAATTTAGATTTAAATATTCGTGACCAGGCCTAATCTTAGTCAAGTCTGGTGAACCATCGATATGCGTAAGCGCCCTCCTACGTTAGGTCTTTGAAACAGGACTAGCACCCGGAAGTGATGCCATTTTGAATGGCTGTGCTTGTTAGGTGGCATGATCCCCCCCGTATGATATATGATACAGATCACACAAGGTAAGTTAATGTCAGGTCGTACAATACAACCACTGAGAACTGTGTCCTGGGGATGAGCATAATGATAATGAATAGTTGTCTAAAATGCTGAAATGTGAACATCTTGAAAAAAAAAACGTTTCCACTTCAGTGGGCAATATATCGAGGTTTTAGGCAAAAGGCCTCGTCTGCAATAGCTTGCCCACATGTTAGATTTGGAGGTATAACACTTAATAAGAACACAACGACAAAATGGCAGGCATTGCAGAGAGGGCTTCTGCACTACACCCACGATATAGTTGGAGTAGATTCACGACCTTTGAAGAAGGAACAAACTACAACACCAAGTGAGAGAAGTAAGGAGACGGTTTAAGTGCATGTAAAAATTTGACTTTAACTATAATAGCTGCTGTCAGGGTTACGTACTGTTGTCTGCCTGCGTGTTCTGAGTAAGAGACATGAGGCTATTATGCAAGGGACGCGCTTGGAGGATACCAACAATTTCTGTATACATGTATGCAGTCAGTGTAAGTGCACCTTTAATTGGTTAAGTCCACCAAAAGTTTCACATAACTCAGGGTCTAGTCCGAAAAAAATCGAAAGTACTGATGTTTGCCTGATGTTAATGCTTCCTAAAAAAATACCCCACTGAAAGGATTAAGCTGAGAAAATGGTTCTTTGGTACCACAATGTGAAAGTCTAATTTCGTATTCGGAGGAAATACGAAATCAGCTGTTGATATTGAAAATTAAATCACCTTTTTCTCTCTTTAACATTTTTAGCCACAGGACAAGAAAAGCTAAATCTATATGAAATTGCTATTATGGACACATATTGGGTGCCTCAAAATCTCTTGGTTGCACCTTCATTTAACAGCGGTGAAAATGTAGCAATTTCATTGGGTGTGATGCCCGGGTTCAATTGATTATTGGAACATAGGTAGTCCGCATGCCATATGAAGTTATTTTTAGTGAAGCGCGCATCATACTGCGTTTTCTACGTTCGCGCCGCCTGCCAGTTGGTCTCGTTGCGTATGATCATTGGTTCAGCGGGTTGTTCGATTGTTGTCACTGGGTGATGGCAGTCCTTCTGTATATTTAAGCTTTAAAGTATCCGAAATTGGGCTGAAAGAGACCTTAAAGTAATTGGTTAAGCATGAGAACAAGGTATGATTTTGGGGAACCGGTACTCTTTTACGACAAATTGAAACGGCGACACCATATTTTTGCGTGAATAGAACCGGCCTCCGGCCCGTCTTCCACTTAAGGGCATTACCTCAAGTTTGTGGAGCACGAATTTCTGAGTTTTCGTGAATTTCTGAATTATCCCTACTTCCAGCTTAGTTTTTGCTTTTATTTGGTGAAAATCGGACATTCCGTTCGATGTACCGTTGATCAAAGTTCATTGTACCACGCAAGTAAATCTTATTTCTTATGTTTCTGATTGTTTTGCAAGCAGCTGTATTACTTTTTATCTTATTGTTTTTAAGCAGCTGATATTTAAGAAAATGCCAAAATTGTCAGAATAATTTTGGCTAATTATGTTGATTATTTCTGCATATTTGTATTGATAATTTACCATAATTAGTGTGAGATAATAAAATTTGACAGTTTCAATCAAAACTGCAATAATTTTATAAAATAAATTAATTGTTCGCCCAGAACTTAATTGCCCTATAATCTTTTTTGCAATTTTCGGTAACTTGGAAATTGCCCCCCAAAATGTTGGCACTTCTGAATGGTGTATGACACCGTTGTTAAATTTGTTGGCACACAGGTAGTTTATAATGCTCTACAACAATGGGAGGGATTTTGCGTATCTGTCGTACTTTTTGATTGATAGCCTTCAAAGTCAAATCCAGCAAGAAAAATTGAATTTTCAGACATCGGTTGCCATGGCAGCACGCGGATAGAAATTGAAAATGTCTCCGCAGTAGGTTTGCAACACAGCTTGACCAATGTAACTTACCTGGATACGCAGACAAACTTGGTTAAAAAAAGACCCTATTAGTATCATTTTTGGGGGAACAATGTGCAATTGGCCTTTTATACCCCAACTTCAACACATTTGACTTTGACCCAGACACAGACACTTTCTTGTGTGTGCGCTACTGCAATTGAGATATGACAGCGTCCCACCACCCACAGGACGAAATAATATAATTTTTCTGAAAACTCAGTTAATAGGCTTTGTAATAATATATAACAAGCCATACTTAAAACATTTCAACTACTTCTACTCTGCTGTTTCTAAAATAACACTCCCAAAAATGAGGAGATGCCCCACTTAAAATAATGGATCGCCTTGGTTTCAGTTCGTCGTAAAAGAGAGTCTAACGGTTTACCAAAATCATACCTTTATTCTCTTAATTAAAGGATCTCATTTGAGTACATCCACAATTACAATATTTAGGGATGGTTATCATTACAGGGTCAAGGTGTACTATTCAATATTACATGGACTACCTCTCGGAGCACTGAGCCCACTAGGCCATACTTCAAAGCTTTTGATTCGGACACATTGTGCATCACCCACGGACATATTATTTGCCCAAACGAAAGTGCATCACCCATTCTTCAGTTTAAAGACCCTATCAGCGATCCACCCAAAAGGGTCAAAATATGGAAATTTGCAGGAATAGCTTAGAAATGAAGAATAAATATAGAATTCGCATTAGTTAATTTTTCAACTGAAAACATTTCCAAAAAAGAAGAAAACAGCATTGTTCAAAGGTTTGAATCTGCCATTTCACTATGTGTAGTTAGTAGGTGTCCGTACAGGACAGTAATGGAATAAAATTCTGATTGTGTCCTTATTAGGGTTGCTTTTGGTCTTATCACTTGCAGGGCATGTTCGGATACCTATAATTGTTACAGATATGCAAACAATGGATTTTCTGATGATTTTTTAGATTTCTTATTTACATGTAGCAAATCACTGCTGCACATCCACACAACGGGTGCATAAAAAAAACAAACTGATAAGGTTGCCACCATTTCTGGAGATGCAACCATAACAGTGACATTCACAATGGTCAGCAAGTGCACGTACCTATAACTGTAACTGGGTTGCTTTAGGACCGCGCCACTCAATT